>APFE030458856.1:0-137136 GCA_000404065.3 Pinus taeda
AATGGTCCCCTATTTAGTTATGAATGGTGAACCAACATAAGATTTTTCCCATGGGAGGATTACAAGGTGTAACATTTGATATTGAAGGTATGAGCATGCAGGAAGATTTTGAAGTGATAGATATTGTTGTTGATAGTAATCCCTATCCCTCGCTACTAGGAATAGACTGGGCTACCGATATGAACAGAGTCATAAATTTGAAGAAGTGCAAAATGATCTTTGAGAAAAAGTTAGTACGCGTAATAGTACCGCTAGACCTAGCCGAAGGAGCACAATACACTAAACTAGTGTGTGATGATGATAATGATGACGATCTTGACTGTATTTATAAGATAATTGCATGAGAAGAGGATTCGGTGAATTCAACTGTAGATGGAAGGATTTTGTGGGAGCGTGAAATCTCCTACACTGCGGATTCAGACGAAGAGATAGAGCGATGGCAGAATTTGCAGCATGAAGTAACAACATTGAATTGCAACATGATGATTAGATCATTGTGTTGCGTGACAACAAAGGCAAGGGAGCTACCAACATATGACAGATTGTCAGCGCTGGATGAATTTCTAAGAAATTTTGAAAGCGCAGTACCAAAACAGCAGTGGTTCGATGCGCTGAAGTGGGCACTACATGCAACACTCACATGATGGTGAGGTACACATGAAGGAAATTTTGAGGACTGGAATGGATGTAGAAGGATGTTGTGCCTATGTTTTGGAAAGCCCCAGCTCCGAACGAAAGCCAATCAGTAGGGGCAAAACAATTTGCCCACCCACCTTTCCCGATGGGTACAGACATATGATGTACAGTACACACAAGCACACACCACCACCAAAATAGAGAATCAGAACAAACCATAGTAGCAGGAAAGGTGATGCATTCTACCAACTCTCCATGATGAAGCCTTTGATAGGGTGTGTAGAGTACTGAACAAGGTTGACCATGCAAGAAGAAATGATTCAGACCTGCGCATGCCAATGGTTCAATGGGCCTACCAGACAATGTGCAAAAACCTAAATGAGGAGACGATTCCAAAGGTGCGTAATAGAGTGGAAACCGTAATTATTGAATAAAATACAAAAAGGAATCCACATGTACTAGACCCAAAGTGGTGACAGTGCATAATGACCAGGAGGAAGAAATCACACATCTACGTGAGGTCGCATATAGGAATGTAGGAACCCATCTGGTGAGGGAACCTTAGACTTCATAAACTCGAAAAGGACCGGGTACGATTGAGGACGAAAAGCATTTTGATGGATGCTCAGATCAAGAGGTTGGAAACTGAGAGAATGCAGGCATGTCTTGTTGATAAACCAAAGATGACAAGGCAAGATACACATGCTTGTACCACTGCATTAGTAGATTGTCATCAAGAATTTATGACTCTACTGCCATGGCTATGATTGCACCTCACCAAACACAGTAATGAAGGGAGCACACTACATACAGTAGAACATGCGGCACCGGCAATCATGCTGGCAAGTGAGGCTTTTCTGCAGACTATACTGGAAGGCAAGTTGAAGCCTTGCACAGGTGGTGCAACCACATAACTAGCCGTAGGGAGCACAATCTCAATGCTCTAGGAAGTTGAAAGAGAGTGCGTGACTAAAAGAGAGTCTATTTGGGAGGTGCGCAATGAGGGAGGTGTGTGCAAAATCAACATGACACAAGGTTCGCGCCCATGCACCGGGGCTGCATTCCCGCGCGGGTAGGCTGGGAAGTAACTGTTAGTGTCATTGCTCATGACAAGATTTCCAATTTAAGGAAAATGAGAGCGGGTGGCGAGCATTTAATACACGAATTAAGGGCTAGATTTGGGGTAATCTGCTGGCAAGAAAGCATTGATGGCCGAGAATTGGGGGGAACACTCGAATTCAAATCTAAAAGGTGCTATAAAGCTCCAAGGGCTAACCACGAGACAACACTTTCTCATTTGAGATTTGAGAAGTTGACTAGAGCATAGAGTGTTGAGTGCTAAGCAAGATTTGAGCCTTGAAGTTTGCAAATGACCACAAATGGCTCAAACGGGATGATGGTGACCAGGAGAGGTTTGGGCTCAGTAGAAGGAACCACCGACGAGGTCGTAGAGAACCCCATGATAGATGATGTTCCCAGAGACACTGGGGTTGTGCTAGAAATCCTGAAATTGCCCTAAACACTGAGGCCCAAGAAGGATAAGTAGGCAGTGGGACCAGTTCACATGTCCCTGAGAAATTCACGATTCGGTAAAATTTCAATGGAAGAAAATGCAAGGATGTCACTATTGAGATAGATGATGAGGAGGAGGACATATAGCGTCTCATCGATGAGATAGAGGCATCAGAAGACATGGAAGAGGACATCCAGTCATTGTGTGTTGCAATAAAATTTCCTGATTACATCCCTTCATGAAAGGGGAAAGCCAAGATACTAAAGGACTCAGATGCCACTAAAAGCACTCTCCAGACCCCACTCCTCCTTGATCGTATTTTGTTTGAGGGCTCACACCAGGGTCGCATAACCATAATGAAGTTTGAATATTGGGACCTCACAAATAGCAATAAGTTCCCACACTTGGAGACAGAGAGCTTTATGAAGCAAAGTACAAAGGGTTCAGTCACAACACTAGAGCTGCGAAAATGGCTACTCTGTGTGGAGAAATATGGATTAATTCATCTACTGTGGATTCCACACTTTCACTATGCACCTATCACTATTTTCATCATCAGACAACTTCTTTGCCTGGTTTACAATGGGTACTTATGGCTGGAATAGCCTATTCCCATCACTGTAGATCTCATCCATAGGATTTCCTAGTTCCCTTGTAAGGGAAAGGACCTCGGCGCAATAACAGGCAAAAGTGGAGAATTAACACTCATAGAGGCCATGAAGAAAAAATTCAAACTGGAGAATAGAAAGAGGGGTTACACAATCAACAACATTAAATATAAATGGGTGCATGGAGCCACCCAATTACTGGACGGGAAGGTAATGAGAAAATTTCACGAAGATGAGGTACCAGTGCTAGTAGTTGCGCTGGAAGAACAATGCATGGAGGGGATCCAATTCAACTGGGCCGAGTACCTTTGCGAGGAGTTCCTGACTAACTTCAAGGAAGCCTAGGAGTAGGGCAAGACCTTCCACTATATGTGGTTTCTCTTGTATATTTTACTGGTGACAAGGGAATTGCCCAAAGATAGTCAGTTCCCTAGCATTAAGCAGGACCTACCAGAGGCTGCAAAGTATGCGTCACTCTAGGCCACCAAGGAAACCAAGCGGACTCGTGAGACAAAGATCATCTGGGTGATCATGGAGGCGAGAATCCGAATGTGGATCAATAGATGTCCACACCTGTCCCCCACAGTGTACAACAGTGTGCGGAGCTTTGCATAATTCAAGGCGGACATGCATAATGTGTATGTCAAGGCACGTAAGGACCTGATGCAATAATGGACCAAGCTTCCCTTCATCGCTATCGATGATGCGATATTTTCACTACTAGAATTATGGCCCCCTAATTGGTGCACCCCAGATCTGGCGGAGATGGATAGAACAACAGTGCAGAAGCAGAAGGATGCAACCAAGTTGCATGTAACGAAGTTGACCCAACAAAGGAACAATGAACAAGCAGCCACGAAGGTAAGGGTTTTCCATGAGGTAGCAACAGCAGCCGCGGAGTAGGCAAATGCCATTGAAGAAGCAATAGGAACGCACGCAATAGGGGCCACCACAACGCAGGATGATGAGGGCCAGAACCTATCTACAGGACAGGGAGTAGAGAACACAGAAGAATGTGCAGACCTAGGCATGACTTCCACCCAGCTAAAATAGTCGCGCATCACAGAGAGATTGGGTCCATGGAAAAAGATCAAGGAATCTAAATTGGCCATTGAGCCGATCACATTAAAAGAAGGTGACCTCTATGACATCGGCGACATGGTTCACGAGGTCACCAAGGAAGTGCTCCAGGAGGCGATGTCGAAGCAGCAGATTGTTTTGGGGACCCTAACGATGCAGCTGCAGAAACTACAAGTACAACTCCCATAGGAAGAAACTAAAGCCACCTACGGCATAACAGGTACATCAACAGCTACTGGAAGGAGCCTAACAGTAGAAAAGGAGGATGACAGAGCCACGGTGGGCAGGATCAAGGGACTTGGCCTAAATTTGGCTACCTTTCTGCATGACATACTGTTACAGCTACAGGATGGCATAATAGTAGAGCTCTGTGCCGAGGAGGGTCACGCAATCTAGGTAATGATTGAGCAGAAGATCAACATCAAATAGATCAGCTTGCAGCATGATGAATTAGTGTCATAGAACCAGCAGATCATGCAAAAATTTGATGAAGCATGCCAGCAAGTTCCATAGTTATCCATCGTCATAGACCTACCAATGGAGATGTGGATCCACTATCTAGCAAGCAGAGTCTGAAGCACACGGGAGGAAACAATGCCATTGCAGCTGGAGCTGAACCTCTAGATTGCCAAGCTGTAGCTAAAGGCACAACCTTCCACTCCTTCGGAAGAATTTGGACAGGCAGTGCAGGACTATACCACTATGTTGGACCAAGCTCTTGACATCCTCACATCCTTGTAGGAGGACCCCAACATACAATGCCAAGAAACAGCGGTACGTGAACTGTAGGAATAGTATGAAAATGTCAGGGGAATTATGCAGACAGTCGTCCTCACCGAACAACTGTCAAAGATGTAACAAGCAAGGGTGCTGAAAGAGAAAGTGGATGCAGTCAGATAGAAAGAGGCACTTCTCAAGGCACGTGTCCAACCTTGGATTGATGAGGCCTTTACCATTATGACCGACATTGAGGGAAATCTCACACAGATGTCGGGACTATATGCACTGAGGTAGGTACTGAATCCTCACAAAGAAGGATTGGAAGAGCGCATGCAGCAGGTCCAGCAAACCATAAAATTGTGAGCCGTAAACCTCTAAGCAGTATGAGACCAACTAGAAGGGATACACACCAAGGTCGCTGCACCAGTAGAGTAACTCGGGATGAGTCACACTAATTGTGTTAGGAGCCTTTTGGGCATGGAATCCCACCACAACATTTATTGGGGCTCAAAGCCCAAGTTTTGGTCAAAAGTTTTGTAAGACTCCGCGAATTACAGGCGCGAAGCCAGAAGTATAGGTTAGGACATAGGATTGTCTGCCCTAAAGTAATGTAATGTATTGCAAAGTCGTGTCGGCCTACCCATGGTCTACAGACCATGGGATTGTATAAATAGAGTGAGGCTCTTAGATAGTGAAGAAGGGAATTGGAAAAAAGAAAATATGAATGGTTCGATCTTAGAGTAGGATTCTAAAGTGTATTGGGTTGTAGTAGTAGGAAGAGGCTCTGTAGCTGAGTGCGCAGAGGCCTAGAAGAGTTTGCAGCTGAGTGCACAGACCCCTGCAACGAAGTGCACAGGGTGGTGTCGATTCTATAATATGGATTGAAGATTAATAAAGAGAATTTGATTCTTATTTCTGTGTATCTATTGTACATTGCCTTCTTTATGTTTATACTATTTTATTTATCACTCGCATTGACATGATTGATGAATATGTTGTAATAATCATTAGTATTACGTAAACATTTTAAGTAATTGGGTAATAACATATTAAATAGCAAGGAACTTGGGTATTATATGGGTTGCGCCCTGAGTAGGTTGCGCGAAAGCAACACCGCAAGGTGCGAAGCAATAGTAACTGCGCGTAGTGATGTACGCGATTGGTCAAATCACGGACCTCCAGAAGCTCAACAGACACCCCCAAGGTGTGGAAACCTAGTTCTAGCACCCTCCCATACTACTTCGGGTGAGATCTCAGTCTGCGCTCCACAGATTTTTGCCAAAAGGGCCAGTAGTACTAGGATTTTCTTAGCTAAATAACCTTTGAACCTTGGTTAGGCCCACATAAGCTAATAGTGATGGGAGATAGATCTTTTCCTTTATGAATGATTTTTTTTGGTTATGACCAGATTAATATCACACCAACTGACCAAGGAAAGACAACCTTTATCTGCCGATGTGGTACATTCACATACAAGAATCTCCCTTTTGGCCTCAAAAATGCTGGAGCCAAGTTTGAACGGGCAATGTCCTATGTGTTTCATGATATTCTTAACATTGTCCAGCCTTACTGGGATGACCTTCCTGCTCATTCTCATAAGTGCCAGGATCACCCAGACCATATTTGGCAAATATTTCGACACTGCAGATAGTACATTCGGCTAAATAGACACAAATGTGTTTTCTGCGTGGAATCTAGATGACTCCTTGTCTTCATCGTTTCCAAGGATGGGATTCGCGTGGATCCGCTAAAAGTCGAGGCCATTGTAAATTTACCCCTCCATCTTGACTGCACCAACTCCAGAGCTTGCAAGGAAAGGCCAACTTTCTCTGTCATTTTATACCCAACTACGTTAGGCTAGCCACAGGATTTACCTAGTTGCTCAAATAAGGAATGCCCTTTGAGTGGGATGAGGTGGCCCAAAAATATTTTGATGATCTTAAGTCCATCCTCATAAATGCTCCTCTATTGCAACCACCAGACTATTATCGAGATTACTTCCTTTACCTAGTCGTAACCCCTAGCACCACTGTTATGGTGTTGGTCCAAGACGATGACGAAGGCAGTGAACATGTGATCTACTACCTTATTCTGAATCTCCTTGACACTGAAATGCATTATGCACATGTCGAGAAGTTGGCTTTGGATGTTGTTCAGGTTGTTCAATGCTTTCAGCACTATAGCCTTTTACGTATGACTACAATGATTTTTGAATGCAAACCTATGACCTATATCCTGACTCGTCGGTTGCTGGGGGAAAGTGTTCTAAATGGATCATTATCTTGCAATAATTCAATTTGGTCTTCACTACAACCAAATATAAGAATTCACTTGTTTTCGTTGAATTCATTTGTTCCCTTCCCTCCAAAGCTCTCCCTATTGGTGTAGATGAACAGTTTCCAGATGAGACCCTTTTCCTAATTAGCACCCTTGATCCATGGTACGGTAATATCACCGTGTATCTCCAAACCTACACATTCTAGTTTGTGTTGACCAAGGATGATCGTAAAAGGATTCAGCATCACTCCCAACTGTACCATATTACTGGCAATACTTTATACCATGTCGGTGTCGATTCTATTCTCTGCCAATGCCTCATGATCAAGGAAGCTGAAAGCTCTCTCAATGATTTCCACTCGGGGCATGTGGTGGTCATATGTTTGGTTACACTACAACTCAAAAGATCCTTCACGCTGGTTATTTCTAGTCATTTATCTTCAAAGATTGCATTCTTGTTGTCCGCAAGTGTCGTGAATGTCAAATTTATCAATGCAAGATGCGCACCCCACACACTCACCTACAACCTGTCCTTACCATTGGTCCCTTTGCCAAATGGGGCATTGATTATATGACATGTAACCCTCATTCAGCTGGGGGGCATGGTGATATAATTGTCGATGTGGATTATTTCACCAAATGGGCCAAAGTGATGCATATATATTCTGCAGATGGTAAGATGGCAGCTCAATTCATTTTTAACCTTGTTATTTCAAGGTTCAGCATACCCCAAGCCATTGTCATAGACCATGTCTCCCATTTCAGAGATTACATAATGGCAAAATTGACATATGCATTTGGCTTGCGCCACGATGGCTCAACCCCATGTTACCCTCAGGCCAATCGCCAAGTTGAATCCGTGAACAAGGTTTTGGTCACCATGCTTCAGTGTACTATTGGGATGCACAAGCCAAATTGGCATCTCATGCTTTTTTTCAGCACTGTGGGCCTACCAAACTTCAACAAAAGGCAAAACTAGTTTCACACCTTTCCAGCTGGTCTATGGTCTAGAAGCAACATTGCCGATCAAATGTGAGATTCCTTCACTCAAGCTAGTTGTTGAGCTCCTCCCTGAAACATCACCTCAAGAGGAATGTCTCTTATATTTAGAATGACTAGATGAGACTCACCATCTCGTTGCCTTGGTCATCAAAGCATGAAAGAAATGGGTTAAATCCCATTTCGATCAGTTGGTCTCCCCTCGTGCTCTCTCTGAGGGTGATTTGGTCCTGCTATACGACCAAGCTAATGATAAGCTGGAGGTAAGCAAGTTCGAACCTATGTGGCATGGGCCCTATATTGTAAAATGTGTTTTGTAGAAAGGAACCTATGAGCTTATTGATTATGAAGGAAATCCTCTCGATAAGCCTCGAAATAGGATTTACCTCAAAAAGTACTATGCTTAGGTTATCTTGCATGGATACTTATGTACATTAGTGTGTGATTCATTTTTTTACAGCGTGGTTTTGTGTGAAAGTTTTCAAACAACTTTCCTATTTACTATGCTTTTCTTTCTTTCCAGATGTTTGCAACTCCTCACATTGGTTTCACCCATGGTGCTTACCGTATTACCTAGAACTTATCATCCATGGCATGGGCTATCTATGACCCTAACACTGAGTTGATTGACCTTCAAGGTATCTCCCTGGGTCATACAACTGACAACATTGCTGAATATAGTGTGGTCATCGAACTGTTGTCAAAAACCATCGCTCTGGGCATCAGATAATTGGTTGCCAACCTAGATTCACATCTTTTCATCCTTCAACTCAACAGGTAATATTCCGTCAAAAACCATCAAATATTATAAATGTATCTCCGTATCTGTCTATTGGAAATACATTTTGATTATATTACATATCATCATATTCCTAGACACATGAATACACTAACAAATTAATTAGCTAATTACTACTAGATAGACATTTACGAACATGTAAAAGATAAGACAAACCATTTGCACAATAATAGATAGGAAAATATAACATAGATATATATGTGAGAATTTTTGATACATCAAAACCCCAAAAGTAATATGTCTACCTATGATAACATCGACAGCTCGTAGGCCTCATACATCATGGCACGCAGGACTGAAAAAATATGTAGGTGATGGACCTAGGAACTACTTAGCATGGTGTTCATGGTAGCATGATAAAGCTTGTGCAACTCGACTCAGGAGTCAGTGAATCCGATATAAGAGCCCCGCTATGTGCCTCTAGTACCAACGAGGCATGTCTCCTATCCGAGCATAGTCTGGGATACCATGAGTCAACCCCTCAAGGTTCTTTGTGATCTCCTCCTCCTTATCAATCCCTTCCCAATAAGGGGCGACAAGATCAACAGGATGGGGGATGCGCCTGGCTACTGAGGACATCCTAGTTGGCTACTCTAGTTCAACATCTACATAAACAAGGGAAATGTTATAAGCATGCATATACCAAAAACGATTAAAAAAATATCAAAATTAAAAGTTTTGATTTTTTTACGTTCGTCATTGAAGTCCTCTCCATCTAGTAAGGGCATATATGGTTCTCCATGGAAATCAATAATGATGTATAGCCAGTCCTCCATGACGATCTTTTTTCATCATAGCAATGAGAAGAATGTCGATCAATATGACATATGCTAACCCCCGTGATCCTAGGCATCAGACGACTCCAAAAAGCCTTCCACAGATTTCGTGGCACAGGAGGATCGACCTCAGTCAACTAATACTGGAACAATGGCACTTATTCTAGGAAGCAATTCACAAGTATTGATCTAAAGCCAAATTGCTTCAGGTTCCCCGCCTTGGCCATCGACAGCTAGGGCTTGATGTTCATCTTCATGGCCTCTTCCCAGTTGAACATCATAGGAGCTGTGTAGTGGATAACATAAAGAAACTTTGACTTTTTAGTCTCATGTTCCACCCGGGACCCCACCACTCTATTTATAGTCAACAGAAGCACCCTTAGCGTCAAATCCTGCACACTCAAAATCATTATCTTCCCACTCTTGGATTTCAGGGCCTCAGGACAGTGTTTGAAAAGTAGGGAAGATATGCTTGCCCTGATCAGACGTGACCCATACAAGTTCACTGGCTCACCTCTTCAAGACAGTCTAGTGATGAAATAGATATCTGAATTTGTCAACTATAGCTCCTCATCCCCAATGACAAAAATCTCACGATTGATGTCCCAAAGGCTTATCAAGTATCAAAGTAACTTAGGTTGGGCTTGCATCCCTAGTGTAAGGAAAAATTTGAGGAGCCCCCAAGCCCTCAAAGCCTCCAGGAAATTTCGATCATTCAATGCCTGCATTTCAACATCTTCATGTTCTCTTTCCTTCCAATCCACCATTTTCAGTAATTTCTCTTCTACAAAAGCCATTAATTTGAGTTAATTATCAATTTGTGCACATAAAATTCAAGTTTTAACAGTTAGTTCTTGAGAAAAAATGGGTTTTACCTATCCACAGCGCCATTGTACCTATTTTAGAAATAACCACACCAGTCGAAGCAGAGGGTAATGCAAACCACCCTTGGCCAGCGCGATCCCACACCTGGAAATCATGGCAACCGAGGGTGAAATTTGTTTTCAAAAACATCCCTAAAAATCCAAAAAATTGGCTAGAAACATAAATTAATGGCATGAAAATGGAGCTCAGGGATTCATCTATTACCTGGAACTGACGACTCATCGATTGACCTCCTGTATCTCTCACAATCTGCTCTAGAAAAACTAGGGCAAAAGTGGGTAAAAAGTATTCGTTGCAAAGGTAAAATGGTAAATGGTAAAATATATTTACTTTTCCCCTTTTTATTCATTTTTTCATGAAAATATCAAGCTTTGTAAATATTTTTGACCTATTTTACCTCAAGGATTTGATAATATGATTTGCCTTACTTGTGCACAACAAGTGATGAATGTTCAACAATGATGATGAGTCACATTTCAGCTCTTTTCTCGACTCGTTAAACTCATATGAAAAGATTACCGAGTATTTTCTCCCTTTTTGACTCAGAAGAGAATAAAAATGGGGGGTCTACTTTCAGCTCCTTTCTGACCCTTTAAAAGCAAAAATATGGCTGAGCCCTTATTGTTTTGAACTCATTAATGGATGCAAAACATCGTGCACCTAGTATAAGTTTACCCCTTTTTCGGGCTGGGATGCACTGTTTACAAAAAATGTACTCCTTGACTAAAATGGTCAAGTGGTTCTCTCAAGTATTGTTTTCTACCTTTTCGGGCTTGAGAGACACAAATGTATAAAAAGGGGCCATGTGGAGTTTTCTTTTACGTGTCTTTTCCAAAATCTCTAAACATGAAAAAGATACCAAGTTACACATTTGACGAACTCGTTAAGCTATTAAATGACATCAAATTCATCACCATGATGAACGCGAGCTTCTCTTTCCTAGGGCTCATCAAAATTAATAGGTTGGATTCGTCCAAAGGATAAACTTACAGTGCAATCATATGCTATCCCCTTCAAGCTTGTGATTAAAAATAATTCGGGTACTCACCAGAAATGGTGGGGAAAAATTTGGAAATCTATCAGTCGTGTCAGCAACTCCCTCTTGAACATGACACTCTTTGCTTCATATTGTGTTGGGACATGCTCCTTTGCATCATTGACCTTCCTGGGTTTGGGCCATTCACATTTTCCTTCAATTTGATCTCCGCCACATCATCATGACCACCAATCCTATGGATCCAAAAGCAGCCAAACTTCCAGTTGTGTCACTAATATGTTCAAGAGTTGTCCTTCTCTAGTTACGCTTACCTCTGATTCTCTATATCATCCAAAATAATTTTGCATCCTCTCATCTCGCGTCGCTGATCTGGGATTCATTATGGCCCTCCTTCAACACGATCGCTTTCTGTCGACTTCAACTCATTATCTGAGAAGTTGACCGAGAGACTCCCTTCCAGTACCTTAGAGCTTGCATACCTTAATGGAAATTTCTTCGCACTCGACGACAAGTTCACATCATTAGCTTTTGATCGAGTGTTTTCACGGGTGTTCAACTTTAGTTCTTGTATTCACTTTTCGTGAATTGTACTTATAAGTACGTTGAGGGCCATTGTCATTATTGTTGGTTTCTCTTGTGCTTGTTAACATTTTACATCATTGACTGGTAATCAAGCAACTTTCTAGCATGTTCGATGTCAACACATCTATTCGCATGCTAGAATCTATACTTTGATCAGGTCGTATTGCAGGGAAATACCATGGACTCAGATCACAGAAGTCTAGGTTATGAAGTGATGTGACATGGTTATGTTGATATGTATGTCTCTCTCAGATGGTTTGTTGCGACCAAACCATGAGTTATCATATGCGATCCTTCTCATTGTTGGATGGCTGCGACCATACCTAGATCCATTCACATGATCATTCTCTAGATGGATGCATCCATGTCATGGTTCATGTATCATTTGACAGAGATCTCATATTATGTATATGTATCTTTACTTTCTTGTATGTTTTTCGATAACAAACTAGTTCCTTGCACTAATTTATAAAGCATTTCATCCCTCACTCCGGCTCGGCCTTCACACTTTAGGTGGCATATGTTACACAACATTTTTCCACTATCCCTGTACTCCACATTCCTTGATCTTGCAGGACCTCTACTATGAACCCCACATGCTTTTCGTTCATGGAGAAACTCCCATTATGTCCCTCTTCATGCGCATATCATTTCCCTTTTGCACCATTTCCCCTGAAACTTATGTTTTTCCCAGTTTACAAAGCTGAAGCTAATGACCTCCCCCCCCCCAAACACCGATGTGTAGATATTAACACTATTCCTCATGCCAAATGGTGTGACTGAGCTTTGTTCCAGTCGCATTGGTCCTGTTATGGAAATTTTTTTAAATTAGAGTCGAAGCTTCCATCTCTAGAAGCTTCGTAATGGAAGTCTAGTAAATGGTTTGGCTGGATGCGGTTGAGGGTGATAGTTTGGGCTGCTTTCCCCTATAATGATGGAACTACCTCAAGGGATAAGTCCTTCTCCCATGAGAATAGGATCCATCTCCCATCCATATTTCCTATATAAACCTCCATTCTTCCCAAGCACATGCGAGTAAGAGTGTTGGCTGAGTGTGAGTATATTATTTTGATTAGACAAGCAAGCTATTACTAGTTGTATCCATCTAGTGATGTGAGGGAGAAGTGTGTTTCATTTGGAGTGAAGCCTAAAGGGAAGAGCCTTTAAGCTATTGTTGTTTGAAGCCATCATGCAGTGCTAGCAGAAGTGTGTGGGAACCTGGTCTTGTTAGATGAAGACTGCGACCTCAAGATGAATGGTTGTAATCTCTCTTTGATATTAATATATGCAACTATCAATTGATTTCCTACATGTTTTGTAATATTACATATTCGTGTCTTAATGCTTCTTGACTCATTAAGTAGGTTGAATTGTAATTTGTCTATTATTATGTTTGTGTGTTGTTGTTGTTTATTTGTTTCAGGAGATTGAAGAAGGAAGCGAGAGAGTGTTCGAGTGAGCAAGCAAGGACATTATCAAGTAGGATAAGCAACCAAGAGGTAGGCCCTCTTGATTGATTTCAACCTAAGGAAATATTCCATAGAATGTATCTGTTATGGTTAGACCCATTATTGGGCTGGAGGAATTCGTTCATGTTCGCACTTATAATTTTACTTCACCACAGTATGCTCACATGCGCCCGTGCATATTTGCAAGTTAGTGTAGATAACATGCAAATGTACATCTTTGGTCCAGCCTTGCTCAAGGCTAATATTCGCATGTTACACGATGAGTTGGACTGAAGTTCCAATCAGTGTACTCGGAACCAATGGAGGCAAGAGTTCATTTCCAAAAGGATATCATCAAAGAGTACACAGACACCATTGCACACTATCAAGCATGGCATCAGTTTGTCACCAAGGATCACAAGGAGGAGTTGGTATTTCCATAGTAGTTTGAGTCTTAGGGTTGTCTTTTTTGGCTTACTCAAGCAATTTTGTCCTACATGGGTATATGTGGAAAATGTATCATTTTTGTAAACATGATGTAAAGTGAAATTCCAAGTGTCATTAGTGGGATACAAATAGTCATATGTAATGTAAAGAGTTACATAATGGAGTTAAAGAGTCATGAGGGTAGTCCAAGAGTCACAAAGGGGAATGTCAAGGGTCACCCCACCCTTTGCTATAAAGAGAACCTCATAACTCAGAAGAGGCTTTTGGGAGCCAATATTTTGGCTAGCAATCGGTTAGAGAGGGCTTGGAGATTATTGTGATGAGCCTTGGCTTCCCCATAGTTTAGAGCAAGAAAATCTCTTTGGAGGAGTAGCTGGTGTTGACTATAACATTCCATTATTGGGGCTAGTGGATGTCATGGTTGTATGTACGGATAGAAATTTAACTTTATATAATATAACAAAGCCAACATGTTTCATGCATATGTTGCTATTGTAGTTCGACTACTTTGGTTACTTTAGCAACATATGTAGTTTTACCTATGCATTGATGTATGTTCTATTCCATAGGTGATTGTATGAATCTTATTGAAGCGTGTTGTTGGTTTAACTCATCACTTTGGATTGTCAATTATTCTGCTTTCTACTTTGTGATGTCCTTTAGCTCGTGCGTTCCTTTTAGGCTGCATACTATTATGAGCTTCTAAGGGATACACTTGTTTTCGCCCCTGTGTGTGTTAGATCCTCCCAATGAATCTCTCATGATTTGCTACAAGGTCATTCACTTGCTTCCGAAAAGGATATCTTTCTTACCTATGTCTGCTATCACAATCAAGGCATAACTTTACTACCCACTGCTAGGACTTCTACTCCAAACGGTTTGGGGTCTAGTTGGGACTTCTTACCAGGGAGATCCCATGACATGTCGGCAGGTCCAGCACCATCAAAAAGATGTAAAGTTGACAAAATTCACTCTTATTTATGCCACGTAACTAGGAGAAACCATAGGCTTCTTCTACTAGCTTATAAGGGAATGTAATGCCATAAAAAACAACACAATGATGGACAAGTTGTCTATAGTACAAACCTCCAATTCTTCTAGATAGAGATTGAGTTAATCAAGATTAATAAGGACATGTTGGAATATGTACTAGATCCCCAAATGAATCCCATAAATTCTCATTATCCATGAATCTAAGGCCATGTCCTTCAGAGGAGAGAGATGAGACAAACCAAATTTTTTCATGATTTCCCAAATTAATAGAGCTCCTATGCCTAATGGGAAACTAAAATTGGAACAAGCATCATCAAACACTAGTTGATGAATGGAGAGAGAGCCACTTGTTGGCATGATTACTAAGGGATAGGCTACAAAATATGATCTATTGTTAATCCTCATGGTTCCTTCAACCCTATGAACAACTTGTGAAGAAACAGATTTTGCAAGAGAGTTGTTGTTTCATAGAACCTAGAATGAATGCACCTCAAAGATGGAGCCCAATATCTTGAATATACTCAGGATAAATAGTTTGAAGTTTAGGATTTGGAGGAGATTAGCCTAGTTGCAAATTCCTTCTTGTGTATTTGGATTCATCGATATTTAATAATGAAATTGAATAAATTTACTTTAACTAGATGTCAAGCACTAACCATCTAGTAAGAGGTGACTTTCATACACTATTATCTACTGACATTTGGCCACAAAACCTTACAAGAGATATAGGAAAATTTTCTCTAATATTTATAGTATGTCATATTATTAATGAAAACTTCAACAAACTTCCTTTAAGTAAGTTTTGAGTAGTAACCAAATTCTTATACACTTTTTCTAAGGTTGAGTGACCACCCAACCTCACTTATAAGATACAAACATGACCTATGCAAACTTGAATAATTTTAATTGGATCATATTTTCAGCATTAAGCAATCAAATATGATGTGCACATAGAAACAAAAGGGTAGCATATATCATTATAGGGTTTAGCTAGATTCTAATCTTAAATTGGATTTTTGTTTTAAGTAGTCTTATAGGCGAAATGGTCTTTGCAAGTAAGATTGTCAATTTTTTTGGGTTTAAAATAGATTTTGAATGAATAAAAAGATTCAATGCCCTAAAAACATTTTGGAGTATTCTAATCCTACTTATTAAACATCTTAAACCCATGTTTTTAAAAATCTATACTAGATTTTCGTTATAATATACAAGCAAAAATGTATTAAAAAAACCATTTCATCTATGTTTCTTTCTTCACACATATTACTCATTTAAAATCATTTAATACAATTTAACAACTAACTATAACCATCAATTTTTCAAAAAAATGATGCCACTTATGCTAAATAATAAATACCCCAGTACAAAATACTATTTGTTCCATATATTAAAATAAGGACTCTAGGATCTAAAACAACAACATATTTTTTAATATATCATGATCCTCATTTATTTATAATAACGATTCATTGTAAATACTAATCTTATAAATATATCTTTATGGAAGAAAATTTTCCACAGAAATACTGCAAAGTTTTCTCACTCTTAGCAATATAATTAGATCGTTATTTTAGTTTGCTTCGCGAGAAAGGTAATTGGTTTGCTGGGGTTCATTGTGGTTATTTTTGAGAAATTGGAAAGATCATTATAAACAATGCATGTAGGTAGATTAATTTTTGAACTGTAGATTAGGTTAATTTTTATTAATGGTTAGGTTTAAATTGTATAGGGCAGGTTGAAGATGGATTTTATTTTTAAAGAAATAAAACTATGTAATAAGCATCTAAATTCGATTATCACACAATCCTAATGATAACATTTGTTATGGATTAAGGTGAAGCAAGCGAAAGGGAAAGTTTCCCTTTCCAAATCGGATTCTTATCATGGAGGTAAGAACAAAGACATACCAAAAGTTTAATGCTTTCATTATCATGAGCTAGGCCATTTTGCTACAAATTTTCCACTGAAGAAGTCCTCAGGAGGACCGCTGAGTGAGGCTTTGGCCTCTCAATTTGAATTGGAATTTTCCCTCATTACATGCATGGTGTCATCAATGATGGGAAGTGTATGGTACTTAGACAGTAGAGCTTCATTTCACATGACTGGAGAAAAAGAGTTATTCAGTGACTAGAGGATAAATATCTCCATATGCACATTGAGATGGCTGACAATGGGAATTATAGTGTTATTGGATTGGGCACGATTACTTTTTTGAGGGATCATGGGGCTCAACTCACCTTGAAAAATGTTATGTATGTGTCTGGGCTGAATAATAACTTGATATTCATTGCCATGAATGAGGATAGAGGCTATGGTGTGATCGTCTCAAAAAGAAAGGCATTCCTTTGACCCATAGCTACAGGTGAAGTAAAGAAGATAAGTATTGAGGTGAAGAATCTATATAAGCTGGAGGTAGAGGAGTGTGTTTTTTTTAGAACAAAAGAAAAAAGGGTGCAGAGTTGATACATTAGTGAGTTGTGGCACATGCGATTGGGCCACTTGCATCATGGGGTTTTGAAGATATTGTAACAAATCTCTACTGGTCTTCCCAAAGGTATGCTTGAGAAAGTCGATCCATGCAAGAGGAGTAATTTGGGAAAATACACCAAGTCTTCCTTTCATGACAGGGACAGTCGAGTAGAGGCTATTCTAGAGCAAGTCCATTTAGATGTGCGTGGACCACTCTCAATAGCATCCACGACCAAACACAAGGATTATGTTATATTTGTTGCCGACTTTTATAAAAAATGATGGATATTTTTCATGCAGGAAAAGGATCAAACCTTCACAAAGTTTTGTGAGTTTATAGGATTGGTGGAGAAAGAGACGGGAAAGAAGGTTAAAGTTTTACAGAGTGATAATGGTGGTGAGTATGTCTCAAACAATTTTAAGAACTTCTGTGTAGTGAAAGGGATTAAACTAGATTTGATGGCACCCCATAACCCTCAGTAGAATGGGGTGGCCAAAAGGAAGAACATAAGCATAGTAGGGGCAGTGAGGGCGATATTTCATGATTCGAGCCTACTACTACACTTGTGGGTTGAGGCATGCAACACAACATTTTATGTTCAGAACCGTAGCCCACATTAGACACTTGAGATAAAGACACTAGAGGAGGCTTATTCTAGTAAGAGGCTATATGTTGGTCACTTCAAGATTTTTGTGTCATTGGTTTATTTCCATGTGACTAAAGATGAACGTAAGAAACTTAAGCTGATATTAGATTTGCAGATATTTGTGAAGTACACTCATACGCCTCACAACTATCAAGTGTACTTACCAACCATCAGGACGGCAATGGTTCACAGGTATGTCAGATTCGATGAGGAGACCATGCGAGTTTCCCTTGAGAGGGAGCTTGAGCTACATGTGGATGAGGGTATTTTAGCTCCTAAAAGTTTGGAGCCTCAGATTTATGTGGAGAAGCCACATACAGATGATTCTAGAGTGGAGACATTGACTCAGGTATAGTCTTCTATAAAGGTAAGAAAGTGCACCAGAGAGGTTGACAAATTGTTGGCTGATGCACAAGAGAATGTGGGAGTGCCCACTTCTCAGTGCAGGTAGCGGAGGTCACTTGAAAGGTACACTGGATACATGGCTCTTAGGGGTCAATGTGTTGTGACAAAGCCATCTTCCTTTAAGGAAGCAATGTAGCAGTCAGTTTGGGTTGATGCCATGGTGGAGGAGTATGACTCCAAAGTTCATAATAGTGTTTGGGATGTGGTCCCAAGACCACAGGATAAGTTAGTGGTGAGCTCCCATTGTCTTTATAAGGTAAAGAAAGTTGCATATGGTAGTATGGAGAAGAATAAGGCTAGATTTGTGGCCTATGGCTTTTCATAGGTAGAGGGGATTGACTATGATGTGACCTTTTCTCCTGTTGCAAGGTACTCATCAATCATATCTATATTGGCACTGTCATCACAGGGGTTGGAAGATACAACATATGGATGTGAAGAAAACCTTCCTTAATGACATGATTGAGGAAGAGGTGTACATATGTCACCTTGAAGGTTTTTAACCCTTCGACTGCGAGTCGCATGTGTGCCGAGTCAAGAGAATGTTGTACGAGATGAAGCAAGCACCCCATTCTTGGTACACCATGATGGATAACTACTTCACCAGGTTGGGGTTCACGAAGATTGAAGCAGATGCGAACCTATACCACATAGTGGTGGAAGGTAAGTTCTTAATCATTATACTTTATGTTGATGATCTCATACTAATAGGTGATGATCAACTGATCAAATCTTGAAAGGAGGACGAAACCCATGGAGACTCCTTTAGCAGGTAACTAGAGGAAGGAGGATGTTACTTTAGGGGAAATGTGTAAGCTATTGTTTACAGGTAGCTTGTGGGTTCACTCATGTACTTGGTAAACACACAACTAGATATGTATTATGTAGTTGACCAGCTTAGTTAAGCGATGGTTAGGCCTACCAAGTTGTATGGGAAGTCGGAAAATCATGTGTTGATATACCTCAAGGGCACTTACCAACATGGATTATGGTACAAATGGAAAAAGGGAGTGAATCTTCAAGGCTTCACCGATGTAGATTGGGCAAGGATTCCATCCAACTAGAGGAACACATCAAGAGTGATCTTTAGTTTTGGATCAGTGACAGTTTCTTGTTAAACCAAGAAACAACTATTGGTTGCATTCAATTCGGCAAAGGCAGAGTTCATGGTTGCAATTCAAGAAACATGTGAGGCCATATGGATGAGGAAGATCATGGTTGGTTTGCTTGGTTAGCAGATGGATCCAACTTTAATTTATTGTGATAATTAGAGTGGTATCAAACTCTCTAAAATCTAGTCTTTCATGATCGGTCCAAGCATATTGATATCCAATATCATCATCTCTGAGATTGTATATTGAGGCAAATTATGTTTTTAGAGTACATTCCCAAGGAAGAGCAAGATTTTGACATTTTGACAAAGGCATTGTCAAGATGTAAATTTGACTTTCACATAAATAGGATCGGGGTAGGTGATGATCCCTATCCTGTTGAGAGGGAGTGTTGAGATATGGCAAAAAGAAATTCCATTTTAAATTTGTCCTTTAATTTAAACTGTGAATTGAAATCGAATTCTATTCTCATAGCAACTTGTAAATAGTTAATTAAGTTTAATTCACTTATTAGCTTAGGAATTTCGAGTTGGAAGTCTTTCTGAAGTCATGTATATGTTCTCCCTAAATTTTAGGAATCTGGTATGAGTTTAAATTGAGTTGTAAATTAGATAACTCAGTTTACTCAATTATGTTTAGTTAAATTAGGTCAAAATTGTTTGTGGAACTAATAGATAGTTAACAGTCAGTTGGTGCACTAGTGCATCGACAAGTGTCACTCTACTTAGCTAAAGATTCCCTCATCAGAAGCTCATGCATGTCGATTCTGAGAAACACTAGTTGAGACTAGAGTATGAGGAGAGTGTACTATCAATTATGTGATTTACTGAGTTGTATAGATCATGCATGTAATCAAAGAAGGACCTATGTTTGGATTGCACAATTTTGGAAGCATGAATTCCCTTCAAATACGGGCTATTCATCCTAGGAATTGTGCAAGGAAATAGGGGCTTGGAGAGTAGCAAAAGAGGCTAAGGATTTGGCTTGAGCTAGCTTATGAGCTGAGAGTTGATTAGACTTATGCAGGGATTGTTCTTGTCAGAACAATCTTTGTATGTTCACTCATATTTCTGATATATGCAATACGGATAGTGGGGTTTTGAGCAATGATTTTTCCCACATACATCTTGTGCTATGTGCCATTGATTTATCTTCTTCTTGTTCATATTATTTTCATCAATCTATTGGCTTCCACTGGTTGAAAGTAGAAGTATACTATTTTCCTCTACTTTAGTACATTGCACGAGCTTGTGAATCTAGAGGATCTTCTACAAATTGTATTAGGTTTGATTTAGGAATATGAATCTTCCATTGAAACTGGTTGAATTGGTGGTAGTAAGGTGTTTGGGGGGTTGGGGTAATTACAATGAACCTATAGTTAAATCAATGAAATATATTATGAATGAGAAAGTTTAAACTTGTTTAGTGTGTAGGGTTTATAAATTAGTTATAAATGTTATGGAAACAACAAAATATCAATCATGATCATGATAAAATTAACAAAGAGATAATAGATGCATCTAATGAAGGTAGAGGTGAAGGTTTGGATATATATTAACATGGTATGATGAGTGTACAGATGTGTGATGAAGGGAATTAAATTGAACATTGTAATTATCTCTATAATGAATTGCAAATTTTGACATTTCATGAGTACTAACTTGGATTTTTTATTTTCATATGATATATCATAATGGTTTTCTTTTCTACATAAGTCTTTTTTACTTATCTTGGACATAAAAGTGTTTTATGTTCTAATAACCAATGCCAATATAGTGAAGAACAACATTAATAAAATGAATATAACATCCCTCTTACATGAAATTTTAAAGAAACCTTTATTATAGTGGTGTGTGTCCAAACAACTCAACTTAGTGACCATGGTGGATTCCATATTTTCTAAACCTTAAATAGAAAAAAGTTATTTGTTGAAGTCCATGCCTTAATGTATAGCAAAGTTACATAGTTCCATTGATTGTAGTATAAATTCAATGACTGCATCTGGATGGTCCAAATCCATGCCAATATTACTATAGATAAATTGAGTTACATCAAAATAATGGAATATAGTTGTATACACCTTAAAGATAATGTCCAAAAAAATAAAAAAAAAAATTAAAAAAAAAAAGTGTGACATACATGCTAAATTAAATAGGAGGGAGACCCTTAACCTAACTAGGAGAAGCTATGAGTTCTAAGGGTGTAGCTTCCATGTTCAAATCCTCTAAAATAAGATAGATTAATCTACCAACAAAATTTAATAGATTACAAGGAGACATAGAACCAAGAGTGCCAAACATTTGAAGCTCTTATACTTGACTCCTCATACTACCAATTTCGTCCTCTTCCTTCTTAATCTGATAACAATGTTCAACAAAATATCCACTGTTGCTACAAAGTTCACTAACATTTGCTCAGTGAAAATGTAAACTTGACTAATGCACTCTTATTTATGCCACATCATCATGAGAAACCATAGGCTTCTTCTACTAGTTTTTAAGGGAATGTAATGCCATAAAAAGAAACACAAGGATGGATAAGTTTTCTATAATACAAACCTATGAATATTGTAGCTAGAGATTAAGCTAGTCAGGATTAAGGAGATGTTGGAACATGTGAAGAGGAACATGTACTAAAGCGCCAAACAAATCCAAAAAATTCTCATTATCCATGAATCCGGGGCCATGTACTTCACACAGGGAGATGGGACAAACCAATTTTTTTCATGCTTTCCAAGATTAATAGACCTCCTATGCCGCATGGCAAACTAAAATTCAAAACGGCATCATTAAACACTATTTGATGCATGGAGAGATTGACACTTGTTGGCATGAATACTATGGGATAGGCTACAAAATATGATCCATTGCTAATATTCATGGTTCCTTTAATCCTCTGAACAACTTGTGAAGCAAAAGAGTTTGCAAGAGAGTTGTTGTTTCTTAGTACCTAGAATGAATGCACCTCAAACATGGAGCCCAATTTCATGCATATTCTTTGGAAAATAGTTTAGTGGTTTAGGATTTGGAGGAGAGGAACCTAATTGCAAATGATTTTTTTTGTATTTGAAGTCCCTAATATTTAATAATAAACTTGAATAAATTTACTTTAATTAGATGTCAAGCACTAACCATCTAGTAAGAGGTGATGAATTTCATACACCATTTTTATTAGCATATAGCTAGAAAACCTCACAAGAGTGATAGGACAATTTTCTCTAATATTTATATCATGTCAGCTTATTAATGAAAACTTCAATAAGCTTCAAGTAAGTTTTGATTAGTAACCAACACTCCCATACACTTTTTATAAGGGTTAGTGACCACCCAGACTCACCTACAAAATACAAACAGGACCTGATGCAAAATTGAATAATTTTACTTTGAATTTATTTTGAGCATTAAGCAATCAAATTTGATGTACACATAGGAAGAAAATGGTAACATGTATTATGATAGGTTTAAATTATATTCTATTATATTGATGATGTTGGATCTGCTAATATGTTAGGGGATCTCCTCGGGAACAAGTCCCAACTAGACCTCATACCATTTGGAGTTGGAATCCCAACAGTGGGTAGTAAAGTTATGCCTTGACTACGATAGTGTGCATAGGTAAGCAATATATCCTTGTCGGAAGCAAGTGTGGGACCTTGTAGCGAGTCAAGGGAGATGCATGGGGAGGTTCTAACACACGGAAGGGGAAAATAAGTATGTCCCATAGGCCTATAATAATATGCAACCTGAAAGGAACAAACGAGCTTAAAGACATCACAAGCTGCAAAGAAGAATACTTGACAATCCAAAGTGATGAGTTAAACCAACTACACGCTTCAGTAAGATTCATACAATCACATACATAATAGTCCATACATCAATGTGTAAGTAAAACTACATACATTTCTAAAGTAACCAAAATAGTCAAACTACAATAACAACATATGCATGAAGCATGTTGGCTCTATTATATTATGTAAGGTGAAAGTTCCATCCATACATACAAACATGAAAACCACTAGCCCCAATAGTGAAACATTACAGTCATCACTACATGCTCCTCCAAAGAGGCGTACTCCCTCTGCACTGTGGAGAATCCAAGGCTCATCACAATACTCTCCAAGCCCTCTCTAAGGAATGCCTAGCAAAAGCTTGGATCCAAAAAGCATGTTCTATGATTTATGAGGTTCTATTTATAACAAAGAGTGGGGTGACCCTTGACATTCCCCTTTGTGACTGTTGGACTATCCTCATGACTCTTTCCATTACATATGATTGTTCGTATTGCACTAATGACACTTGGAATTTCACTTTACATCATGTTTCCAAAAACGATACATTTTCCACATATACCCATGTCGGACAAAATTGACTTGATTCAGCTAGACAAGAAAACACTAAGACTCGGACGGATTTGGAAATACCATATCATCAACCTTCTCCCCATGAACCTCGGTGTCAAACTAATGCCATGCTTGATAGTACAAAATGGTCTTTGCATCCTCTTTGATGATGTCCTTCTAGAAACGAAGTCTTGCCTCTATTGCTTCTAGGTATACTGATTTGGAACCTTAGTTTAGCTCATCGTGTAACATCCGCAGGTTAGTCTTCAGCAAGGCCAGACCATAAATGTACATCCGCATGTTATCTATGCTGACTTGCAAATATGTGCTAGTGGCCATGAGCATCAACTGATCAAATTAACCATTGAGCTCCAGTCTAACTTTGTTCTTATCTTTGGCCTCAGTGAGCCTACCAATTGATAGGATGCCATACTTTCTCATCACAACATCCAAACTCTTATACAACCATGTATACGAAGCCTCAATACTAGTAATGGGTGGTGGGATCTCCTCATAGTTATAGATTTGACACCAGATGTGTTCTTTCTCCAACTCCACCTGTGGCTTCATTATCTTGTGCAAGTGAAGTAGGGCTCCCTTGTACCTCATTTTCCATGTCTATACATGATTAAATTTGGCATGCATGTCTGCGAGTGTTCATGCTTTCTTGGTGCAACATTGCTGATGACCATGTAGGTGGGAAACTGCCTTGTCCATAGTGACAAACCTCTCACACAATCTCCATGTGATTGTCTCAAGAGATGATACTTTAGCAAGTATGGCCATCTTCATCTCTTCTCTGGAAAATCCTATTGATTTTTCCTCTCTTTTCTTGGCTGCTTGCCAATCCTTAACCGCACACTCTTTTTATACTATCAAGAACCTAACACTCGAGCTCATGGTTTTGGCATAACACTTTCTAGCATCAGCCAAGGCAGTTGGATGTCTCCATATGTCTAACATGATCACCCATTCATCTAAGTGCACAGGTGATGCATGCTCATCCGAGGTGTGACCTCTACATGGTTGCACAACTTTGTGTTGTGACTCATTGAAGGCTATGTTGTATACCTTTCTTCCCAGATGGTACCTAATGAAAATGGTATTCCCTTGTTCACTCAGGACTTGCTATACTGTTGGAGCTGGTGAAACCTATGGAGTGAACTCCATTACTTTTTTGATGAGGTCAGTATCCCGATCGTGTTGCAGCTAATCCATCTCAATTTCCATCCATTCTACTCTCTTTTCATCCTGCAGAGCAAGTTCATATTCCTGCGATTGCTCACCATATTCCTCATATGCTGCTAGTTCAGAGTATTCAACCTATATTGGTGTAGTTTGTGTTGTCTATGTGCCTTTCACTTCCTTCTATTCATGTTCCTACTCCTGTTCCTACTCATGCTATGCTTCCTTCTCTCTTCTGTGCAACTCTTGTTCCTGAGCTTCTGCTGGACTTCCTGCAACATCCTCTTTGTATCTTCCAGCCTCTACTTCTCTCTCTTTCTTTGCATTGTCATCCTATTTTGTTGTCGCCTCTTCAAATCTATCTCCAAAGCTACCTTTTCCATAAGTGGGTCTTCCTTAAAATTGTAGCTTTGCTCCATCTCTGTGCTTTTTGCCACTCTTCCTCTTGCCTTTGTCTTGCACAGGTTTGTTGCTTGCTTTGTTGTTGTCGTCGCTCCCTTCTATGCTACTAACTTGGGTGTTGCTAGCCACTCCACTACAATGCTGACCAGTTGATTGAGCCTAGAGGAGCTATAACAATATCTCCATGGGTCTTCCTCTGGCCAATGACATGCCCTATGGATCCAAGGATAGTACACTCTCGTACAGTGGTCCATGCCTAAACCATGTGGGTCATATGGGTTGAAACTCTTGGTGTTGAACTTTAACTTCTTGAAGTCTTCCACTTCAACATCTACTTCTTTAAAACTCTCGATAATGTACAACCCAATTCACACAGGAAATGTGGGCCATCGTGCCTTCTTCTTCCTATGCAATCTAGCTGACAACCTTGTTGAGATTTGTTATTCAACCTCCTCCATGACCAACTTGTCCATGGAAAACATAGGTAACAGATGCAGAGCTTTCTCTGTGTTGTATATCCTGATGAAGGTTCCCTCGGGTGAGGCGTACCAATCTGCAATGTTCAGCAATGCCTCCATTTTTTCCTGGGACATGCAGGATGGATCTTATTCAAATATCATCATGTATAGAGGGACAACGAAATGGTCACATATTCTAGCCATGACTCCTTGGTAGCTACAATATGAGAGAAATTTGTAATATATGTTCACAACACTTTCTGAAGGTGTCCATGCCCAACCCATCCCAAGAAATTTTTAAGGGGCACAAATTGCATCGAGCAAGTATGAATACATGAAGAAATTTTCTTTTTGATCCTTGGGTAGACTACGAGCATTGGATAGATGCACTTTCAACTAGAGAGCCAATATGTTTGACTAGTTGAATGGCTATCCTTCACTTCCCAATTGATCCAACATAGCACCCCAACTCTACGGGAATGTTTTTTAACTCCCTTGGCCATATAAGCAACATGAGAAGATGACCAAGAACTGACATGCCTTCCTAAGTGTCTTCTTCCTGTATATTTGATTGGGTGACATCTGTAACTTTGTTGGCTCCTTTACCCAATGCTTCAAGATGTCTCTAGTGTTCATGCTACCATTGGGAGTGTAGAACAATGCATCCATCTTGCTTATTGGGAATGGAAAATGATATGTCTCCTAATAATCCTCCATCCTAAAGGAAGCAAGCCTTGCTCCATTGACACTACTCTGTATCAATGTCTTAGGATCAGTGTGTGAGATAATCCAGTGGATTGCATTTGCACAAGGGAACACAGGAAACCTTCATGCAACCTTGTATACTTCTGACTTATGGATACTCACACAGACTTGTTGATCCTCCATATTCTCCTCGAAGCTGCCTGAGAAAGTGGCATTGATTTCTTGCCATGTGATCTTGATGTCCTTCTTAATGATCATGTGTATGTCTGTGTACATAGGCAAGCTCATTGACCCTTGTTCAACCACGTGCGCAGTATTGCTTTCAATTTTTCTTTTGATCCATCTCTCTTGTAGGATATGATACCTTTACTACTAAGAAGCTGTTCAAAAACCTTTAGTACCTAGAGATAGAGAAGAAACTCATGGCGAGACAATGTCAGCTAAAAACATCAAACAACTTCAAGAAACATTCAGGCAACAAACTGGTGACTATTGGGAGATATTGGGCAACACTAACTTCAGGAAGCTAAGAGACCCTTAGCTGGAGCTACGCACTACGCAGTCCCAACTTCCAGTGAGGTTGACAATTGGCTAGATCTACGCAATGCATAGTTTAAAGAGGTAGGCTGCTTACTGAAGCTACGCAATACATTGAAAGATCAGGTTGGGTTTTCGGATGGAACTGTGAATTGCGTAGTTCTAGTGGGCAAGAATGGGCACTGCCTCCTAGGATTTCGCAAAGCATAGCCTAGGGTTAGTGTGGGAAGCTTCTGTGCAATTCGTCGATGCAAGTAAGAGCCTTGACTTCTAGGAATGCACAAAACTTGCTTGGAGACACAAGATTGGGGCCGAGACAACCCAGATTTTCCCAATGGAAGCTCAAAAACATGAAGGAGTGAATGCTTGTGTGAAGCTAGTGTAGATCTGAGTGAAATAAACTTGCATACGATTCAAGCGAGTGCAAAAATTAGTCAAATGACAAAACCAAGAAGCTCATGAAGCGAGTTGCCAAAACATCCACTATGAGTGCATAAATAGTGTTACACATTCTTCACTAAGGAATGGTAATGAAAAACATGAAACAACACTTCTACAAACTAAAACACATTGCAACGTTAGCAGTTTTTCAATAAACCAAGGAAACAACACTCATAAAAGCCGAAAACTAAAAGGCGACAGAAAAACGGCAAAAGGTATGAAAAGCAAAACTTACTCATAAAAGTTGTGTCGACTGTGTCAAAGGTTCTTAGATGCCTCGGGAATGCTAGATCTCCAAGATCGAATGTGATGTATGAGCTCTAAGGCATTACTTAAATAGATTTGTAGAAATTAGGGTTTATGATGCACATGCCACAAGTATAGGAAAAAGCGACACTTGGGGGGAGCTTCTAGAAATGTTTTTGCATGTAACTCTTACTAAAAATAGATCCCTAAAATCTAGGGATTCTTTTCCATTTTTTTCTTTTTTCTTTTATGGGAAAAGCTGCATGACATGCAAGGAATGATTTCATAGTTCTAGAAGGAACCATACAATCCTGACGGCACATGTGACAGACAGTTAGTGAGGGAAATATTCTAGACTATTTTTGGATTAAGAGGCCTTGGCTGACTCGCCATCTCTATGCAATTTTCTAGAGTAGTGATGTTGGGTTTCTTTGACCATTTCTCGAGAGGAGTGTAGCTCGCAAGCTCTGCGCAACTTCGAAGAATTGTGAAGCTGGCATGGGCTACTTTGTGCATTTCTAGATGGCAATGTAGCTAGGCCAATTTTTGTGGAATTCTGGATGGCAGTATAGTTGGATGAAACTACGTAATTTTTCTAGAGCAGTGTTGGCTAGCCAGCTCTGCGCAGTTTCTAGAGCAAGGTTGCCTGGATTTCTCTACTCAAATTCTAAGTGCAGGGTAGCTACTAGGTTGTTTTGTGCATTCCTTGAGGGGAAGACAAGTTTGCCTCCATATTTGTGCAACTTTTCCTGACAGTCGATTGATTGGATGTGAACCAAGTGCTGGGTGGGCTTGTGGTTGACCGATGAAACAAGCGAGTTGTGTTGTATCTCTTAGATGATAATGGTCACCCATCATGTCAGGGCATCTAAGATAATTGTTTTGGGGTTTTGTTTTAATTGGGAGGACTAATGTAGGAGACAAATTTAAAACAGTAAGGCTTAGCATTTTGAATAATATTAATATCTAAATAGAGGGCTGCTATTGAAATTCATACACTGATTTTAGCTTATAAGCTGGTGGTGAGAAGAAACACATAAATGATATGATTATCACAGTCTTTAGATTGAAAATTAAATAATCAGAAGTATGAAAACTTTAAACTATGTTCAGAAGGTTTAACGAATATGCTTAAGCTTACAGAAGATGCTAATGATTTATTGATTTAGATGGAATTAATTAAACAAACAATTCATTAATTCATTCTCTTTATAGATTATCACTTAAGAAGCTTATAGGAATAGATTGAAACCTAATTATTCCTACCTAGTTATCTCTGTAAGGCATAAGATTATGAAGAAAAACATAATAGATAATACTGGAAAAACTTACAGGAAACACAAAATTGTGTAAATCAAAATTCATAATCATTTTCTTTTATACTAATGGTCCAGAAAAGTTAAGTACATTTGAGGCTTCAAAATGCTTCTTCAAGGATGAACCCTTGATAACTTGTGAAGAGAGTTATTTATACAATAGTGGAAATGAGAAAATATCCTAAGTTGTTTTTACAAAAATAGATTATTACAAAATCAAAAATAAAAACTGCTAGTTGATCTGCTAATATTTTGGTGCTGAGGTGTTGATGACTGTCACTGGAAAAACTGAAAACTGTTGAAGCTAGCTAACTATTCCTCCAAAAACTGAATGCTATTAGATCATCCCCTAGTCAAGTAAATCTGTCAACTCTTCCCAACAGTTCTTTTCTAGGATAGATATCTTAATTAGTCTTCTATATATTTCATCCATCTCTATATATTTAGTAAAAGTGGGTTTTACTAAAAATATGTCTAATTTCATTCAAAATAAAGAAAGTATCCCTGAGTGTATGTACTATAAGTGCTGGTGTTGCTAAACCTCTGATGTTTGAAACTGAAGCTGCATGTTTTCCCACCTCTATCAGCTTCTGAACATAATCCTCAATAGGCCTCAATTTGTAACCGATGACAAGCATAGAGGGTAAACCCTTGCTGGTCAAGGGTTCTATCCTGTTGAAAAACCTTTGAACTATGGTATTGACATTGCTGCACTTTTCCTATAGCTAAAGGATGAGGTTTCTCTTGGTGATTATCTTCTTTACCTCCAATATAGTTGTTGTTCTGTCACTTATGCCTAATTCCTCAAGCTCATGGTTGTCTTTGAAAGTTAGGAACTTGATTATATCAAAGGGAATTTGCGGCATATCCTCAAGTTGTTTGGTAATGGTTTCAATTGCTTCCTAGGCTTTCTCTAAGATATATTTCTGATCAAACACTATCTTGATATAGGACCAAATATCCTTTATTGATTCTATAATTTCTTCCCGCAAAATTTCCTTTGCTAAACCGAATTTGTGTCCAATGAAAGATTCCTTGAGTTCCCTTTTTAATACTTCAATCTGACCTTTGACTCTGTTCAACTCAACTACATGTGAAATGTCTACTACTGAATTCATAAGCCATAACTCCTTGAGTTCATCCTTCATTTTATTAATTTCTCCTGTCTGGATAGACAGGTTCTGAATAGCTTCAACAAGTCGTTTATCTCCTTCTGTTGCACCTGTAGCCATTGTTGTAGCTGAAGAGGAAACTTTGGTTGTGGGAATTGTTGTAAGGGGGACTACATCCATTGGAGTTTGAGCCTTGTTAACAAGTTCCTCTTTTTCCTTGACTAGTTTCTTCATGTGCTCCTCCACTTGTTTGATCTGCAAATTTTGTTCTATGATGAGGTTCATCATCTGAGACTTCTGAGTTTCTATCTCCTCAATTTCTTTGGCCATTGTGTTATAGACATATTTAAGCACTGTAACCCCAATCACATCTATCCATAAACCAAGGGCTTCTAAGTCCCTAAAAGTGTTGTTTCATGCCCTAAAGGAATAAGGTAAACTGATTACATCATCTCCCAGAATTTCTCTGCAGAAAACTGCTCAGAACTGGTCAAAACTGGACCATACAGACTGGTTAGTGTAGACGGTACGATGCATCTCACCTACTCAGTGTAAAAAGTGTGATGCATACTGGAAAGCCCTTTTGTAGGGTGCGATGGGCGAGAGTAGACAAATGGAAGAGACAGTTTGCAAGGTGGATGATCATTGAATCTTCCAGAAACTTCTCCTGTGACACTTGCCTCTCTGAGTTCGCCTAGGGATGAGTAAGAGATCATCAATCTCCAAGTGGAATCAAGAACTATCAGAGAGAGGACACTAATCAAAATCCCAAAAGCTAACTCACCCCCTTGCAATCATCTATATATGGATCCCTCATCCCAGAGATCGAGAGGCTGGAATCTTATATCTTGTAAGGAAGTGTTGTCGGTTTCCTAGTGAAATATCATAGTGTTGGGTGATCTAAGCTTTTCATGAGGTGAAGAAGGGCTTTCACGCTGGGAGGATGACACTGGGTCAGATCAATGGGTTGTAATCCTCTCTTCTAACCTATATATCAATAAAGTTATTCGAGTTTTCCTCCACATTCTTGTATGTTAGTTGATATATTGATGTATGTGGTCAATATATATCTGGTCCTATATTGTTTATGACTGTAGATATCTGCACTTTGAAGGTATTATGCTATCTTGACTTTACAAGTACTCTTTGAAGTGGATTGCTCAAGGGGAGAGCAGCAAACATCTGTCAAAGAGGAGAAGGAACAAGTGGAGAACCAAGCGAAAGATCAAGGTTGGTATTCTTTGCTCCTCTCCTATCTACTTTTGATAAAGGAAAGTGAAAGTAACTTTAATCTGCTTGTTTCTAAGATAGCTACCCATCTTAGTGGCACTAGTAGCTTTGCATAGACACTAGATTTCCTGATAACAAAATGGCGGCTCCACTGGGGAGCGACTAGTTTGTTTGCTTGTCTATGCTTGTTTACTTTATAAACTTACAGACGGAGCCTGAAGTCAAGCCAGCTATTCTTCAAACTGCATTTGCTATGAAAATGCAAAGTAGATCAATGCTTGTTGGCCGGATAAATCATTCTTGTGGACAAGAATAATCTCCCTAGTATCAACTGATATCAAGCAACAAGCAGGACAAGCAAATCTACCTTTCTCTAAACATATTGTGATTCATTAATAAAAACTAAGAGGTGTTTTAGACCCTACCTTAAGTCCAACGCTAGTTTGTGGCAGCCACGCTCCAACAGCTTCAAAAGAGTTGCCTTTTAAGAACTTGAAAACACAAACAAGCACACATCAAAGAAGACCTGCATAGCTAATATAATAAATCATGTTCATCCTAGTGATCAAGGACTCTATGAAATAAACCATAAGACACAGCTTATTGAGAAAAATAAACTTGATTGTATTAAATTTGAAATAGAATAATTTTACAACCTTGGCGCATTGATGTTGTACAAGCTCTTCCTAGGCTCCAAATAGGAATCTCCTCTACTTTGAAAAGCCTCACTCTCCTCCAAATGAGATCAAAAGGTATGTGATCTTTCCTCTCAAAAGGTAAATTAGGAAGACTAAGTTCCAGCAACATTTACCCTAAAAAACATTCAGCTTTCAACCACCCAAGTAACCAACCCAAAGATCCATTTTATAGTATAAAGGAAGGAGGTTACAGGTCCACCATTGAAGGGATAGAGTCCTTCTTCAAGGGGATAAACTCCTCACATAAAGGGGTTAGCTCCTTAAGGAATGGGATGCATGAACCCTCAGGGAGCGAACTTGCCAGTGTAAGATTCCCTCTAGAAGCTTCCAGAATTGACTCAAATTGAGTTTTTAGGAATAAACTCACGCCCTTTTAACTTATACAGGGGTTCGCACCCATAAATGCAGATACAGAGCGGTCAGGTGCACAGGGGACATGACCGATGGGTGCGGTACCGTAGGTAATGCTAAGAGAAAGTGCGGAACCAGAGTTTTAGAGATTTTTAAGGTCTTTCTCTCATTTTCAAAGCTTGATATGCAGAGCTGAGGTTTAAGACTTGCAAAGGAGGTATGTATGAGTGGTGATAGACTCACATAGCTTATAGAAATTCATGGTGACAATTTTTTGTGTAACAGATTGCCCCCTAAAGTGCGAAGTCTGTAATAGATGAGGATGGTTTTGTCATCTACAAAGAGTGAAGTGCTTTATCATTTCAAGGATCTTCTTGTGGATACCCCAGTTGGAACCTGTAAAAACATCCAATGAAATATATATATATATATGTATGTATGTATGTATGTATGTATGTATGTATGTATGTATGTATGTATGTATGATCATATCATCGCTGAGGTAGGCATTCCCATACTCAGATCAAAACTAACTAGAAAACTATCTAAACTGCTCTGATACAGCAATGATTTCGTAATACATCACAAGTATAGACATATGTAGACACAGTATGGACACAACCATCTGTTTATGAATAGTCCACTGTATAATGAATAACAAAATTCCCTGCAGCCTGGATGGTGGAAACTAGATCCAGGGTCTTCATTTCTGCTTCCCGAACTAGTATGGTTCTATCCATGTGAATGAATGTGTCAAAGTCGAACATGGTAGAAACCACTTGATTACCAGTCAATGATGTAAACTGTTAATAAGTGTGAGAGGAACCACCAGTAATGTCAATGGCCCTCAAAGTACTCAGAACAATACATGAAATGTGAATAAATTAGTCGATGTCGAACATGTCACAGGATCCTTTGATCGAAGGTCAATGATGCAACCTGTCGTCAAAGGTGAGAAACCTACCATTGAGGCATGCAGATTCCAAGGTACTGACGATTTCTAGATCATCTTTCTGGATAATGAGTCGGAGTTGATAGAAAGTGATCTGTTGTAGGCAAGCCCACAACACGAAATCATAGATCAAGTTTTGAAGAAATGTATTTGGCAAGGACTAACTTAGGGATGGTCAATGATGGATGACGGATATTTTGCAAATGAATGGTTTATTTGAACTGACCTCTTGAACACATAACGACATTGGAGATGGTTCGGTGACAATTGACCCAAAGTTAATACCCGGAAACCAACTGAAGACTTTGTATATGGTTTGATTAACTATTAGGCAAAGGATTTCCCAACCCCGGTGAACAAGAATTGTCATGTTCAAGAGTGGTTAACTGCTTTTCAAAAGACAAAGTATAACAATCAGGTTATTTTTTCTCTCTTTTCCCCCACCATTTCTGGCAAGTACCTCTTTATTTTTGACAAGCTTGAGGAGGATAACATTTGCTTGGTTATAAGCTCATCCTTCAGATGAGTCCAACTTAGTTTAAGATTCAAACCCTAAGAAGGAGTGGTCCGTTCCTATTTTAAATTGAACAGGTCCTTTACTGTTAAATTTTAACGAGTCCAGTATAGGAGAAACTCAGTGTTTTTCAATTTTAGGGAGTCAGAAGAAAAACTTAAGAAAACTCCATGGTTGTCCTTTTTTGCAAATTTATCTCCCAAGCCCGAAAAAGTATAAGATAATACTTGAGAGAACCGCTTGACCATTACAATCAAGGAGTACTTTTCATAATTAGTGCCTTCAATCTGAAAAAAGTAAAAAAGCGATTGAAAACACGTCGTTTTATTACCAATATCGAACTTGAAACGACAAAAGTACGGCAATCTTTTCATGTTTATATGGTCAGAAAAGAGTTGTAAGTGGGCCATCCTTTTAATTCCGTTTTAATGAGTTTAAAAAGAAAAACTCAGCAATATTTTCATATTTTATGAGTCAGAAAAGAGCTTAAAGAGGACTCGTCCTAGAGGAATGAGTGGTATAAAGGGTAGCACTGGTTCCGGCAATGGTGGAACTGCTCAAAACAACTAATGGTGAAGAGGATGGCTAACAAAACCACTCATAATTGCAGTCCCTCAGGAAAGGAAAACAAGCAAGTGAAATCATATAATTGGCCAAAGAGATGGTGGCGATGGAATGAGAACAACCAAGGCTCATCTAACAGAATTTAGTAGATAAAAAGGCAATCACGAGATGTAAAATGGGTATGGGTTCATTTTTACACAAGCTTGAACCATAGAGAAATCTGCTTGGATTCGGTTTCATTTTTACACAAGCTTGAAACGAAAAACTATGCTTGTTATAAGTTCACATTCCCCCGAAGCTTCATTGCATTCAACCAGGTGGATGAAATGAAGGTTTACTTTCAAGGTCTTGAAAAGACTCGACTCAAAAAGTGAGTTGTTTCATTTTTTTAAGAGGTTGACACACGAAAAGAACTATCCTCAAAACCCTTGTTTCATTTTTTAAACGAGCTTGACCCAAGACAAGGAACTATGCTCTTTAAGTTCGCATGCCCCCAGAATAATAGCACAAATCAAGGTACATGCCCCCCAAGCTTCATTGCATTCAACCAGGTGAATGGAATGAAGTTTTACTTTCAAGACTTAGCTCGAAAAGGGAGTTGTTTCATTTTTTAATGAGGTTGACACAAGAAAAGAACTATCCTCAAAACCCTTGTTTCATTTTTTAAACGAGCTTGACACAAGACAAGGAACTATGCTCTATAAGTTCGCATGCCCCCAGCATAATAATGAAAATCAAGGTACATGCCCCCTAAGCTTCATTGCATTCAACCAGGTGGATAGAATGAAGGTTTACTTTCAAGACTCAGCTCGAAAAGGGAGTTGTTTCATTTTTTAATGAGTTGACACAAGAAAAGAACTATCCTCATTTATTCACATTTCATGGATTGTACCGAGTACTTTGAGGGCCATTGACATTACTGGTGGTTCCTCTCACACTTGTTAATAGTTTACATCTTTGACTGGTAATCAAGTGGTTTCTACCATGTTCGACTTCGACACATTCATTCACATGGATAGAAAGTTCGGGAAGCAGAAATGAAGACCCTAGATCTAGTTTCTACCATCCAGGCTGCAGGGAATTTTGTTATTCATTATACAGTGGACTATTCATAAACAGATGGTTGCGTCCATACTGTGTCTACATATGTCTATACTTGTGATGTATTACGAAATCATTCCTGTATCAGAGCAGTTTAGATAGTTTTCTAGTCAGTTTTGATCTGAGTATGGGAATGCCTACCTCAGCGATGATATGAGCATATATATATATATATATATTTTGCATTGGATGTTTTTACAGGTTCTGACTGGGGTATCCACGGGAAGATCCTTGACATGATAAAGCACTTCACTCTTCGTAGATGACAAAACCATCCTCATCTATTACAGACTTCGCACTTTAGCGGGCAATCTGTTACACAAAAAATTGTCACCATGACTTTCTATAAGTTGTGTGATTCTATCACCACTCATACATACCTCCTTTGCAAGTCTTAAACCTCAGCTCTGTATATCAAGCTTTGAAAATGGGAGAAATACCTTAAAAATCTCTAAAACTCTAGTTTCGCACCTTCTCTTAGCATTACCTACGGTACTACACCCATCGGTCATGTCCCTTTCGCACCTGACCACTCTGTATCTGCATTTATGGGTGCGAACCCCTGTAAAAGTTAGAAGGGCACGAGTTTATTCTTAAAAACTCACTTTGAGTCAATTCTGGAAGCTTCTAGAGGGAATAGTGTGCTGGCAAGTTTGCTCCTTGAGGGTTCATGCATCCCATTCCTTAAGGCGCTAACCCCTTGATGTGAGGAGCTTATCCCCTTGAAGAAGGACTCTATTCCTTCAATGGTGGACCTGTAACCTCCTTCCTTTGTACTATAAAATTGAGCTTTGCACTGGTTACTTGGGAGGTTGAAAGCTGAATGTTTTTGAGGGTAAATGTTGTTGGAACTTAGTATTCCTAATTGAGCTTTTCAGAGGAAAGATTACATACCTTTTGATCTCATTTGGAGGAGAGTGAGGCTTGTCAAAGTAGAGGAGATTCCTTTTTGGACCGTGGGAAGAGCTTGTACAACATCAAGGCACCAAGGTTGTAAAGTTCTTCTATTTCGAAGTTAATAGAATCAAGTTTATTTTTCTCAATAAGCTGTGTCTTATGGTTTATTTCATTGAATCCTTGATCACTATGATGAACATGATTTATTATATTAGCTATGCAGGTGTTCTTTGATGTGTGCTTGTTTGTGTTTGTAAGTTCTTAAAAGGAAACTATTTTGAATCTGTTGGAGCGTGGCTGCCACAAACTAGCGTTCGACTTAAGGTAGGGTCTAAAACACCTCTTAGTTTTTATTAATGAATCACAAATGTTTAGAGAAAGGTAAATTTGCTTGTCCTTCTTGTTGCTCGATATTAGTTGATACTAGGGAGATCAGTCTTGTCCACAAGAACGATTTATCCAGCCAACAATGCTGCTTCATTCTATCTCCAGGTTTTGTTTATAAACTGAACAATTGATTTGTAGACATCCTAATTGCCCTGGTGGTGGCTCAAGTAGCCTCATTAGATCAGCCCCTGTGATTTGCATTTACTGACTATCATTTTCTCGGCCTAAATCCCTGAACTAAGCTGCAAACTCTGACCCGGAACTAAGTTGAAGTCTCGTCCCTGGACCATCGCACCTTCTCCTCTTGGGAATCTGGATGCATCGCACCTCCCGTGTGTGAGATGCATCACACTTTCACTATGTTACAGATGCGATGATCAGATAAGACCTCTTCTACTTACATATTTTGGTTTCTTGTTCACACTCTTTAGCTTTATTCAGGAGTTTTGTTGTCTGTGATCAGTATACCCCTGTGGAAACTGCCTTCCTTTACATGATTCAACCTCCATAGTAGAAAGAACTGTAAATGTTTTTATGTATTTTTCGCCATTTACAGTCCTCTTTTACAAAGAAGTAGCGTAATCAAGTTATCGCCTTTTGATTTGAAAGAGTCACAAGTGTCATTTTCAGTCAAAGAAAATAATTCTATTGTTCTTTATGGCCGCTTACACTATTACTCTTGTATTTGATTTGAATTAGTAGTTTTTCAAGAGTTCAAAGCAATTTTCAATTCAAAATCGCAAAGTGTCGTCATTATCTTCCTTTCGTTTTTGAAAAGAAAATCGTTAGTACTGTCGCTTGAAACAATTCAAATTTGTACTTAGCATTCTTTTTTCATTCACACATTAAGAAAGCAAAAACAAATACATGCATGTGCATTTGCATTTAGACTACTTGTTGATTTAGGATAGTGCATCTAGTGTGCGCTCTCTGCTCTTTGTTGAAAATAATCTCATTTCTCTTTCCTTAGTAGCTAGCATTTTTCCTTAGTAGCTAGCATTTTCATTGCAAAAAGAAGATAAAATGATTCTTTATCATCTTATATTGCATTTTAGGAATTGTATATCTACATCATGCGGTGAACTAGAAAGGCAAACTTCTTAAGAAAGATGAACTGTAAAATAAATTCAATGAACATAGAAATGCTTTGGAACCTAATGCACAACATTTAGAAGTCTAGACTAGAGACGTATTCCAGCGTCGTAAAGCCTGGTAACTATCGCTTTCATTGTAGGTTGGGGATTCCTCCTTTTTGAGACGACAAGTGCCAGTACAGACTTGTGCTCCCACATACCGTCGAGTATATATTGGGAGACCATAATAGGCTACATCCTTTATCCTTAGAAAGCCATATCTGCCACCCTATCGATTGAAATGCACTGAACACAGCATTCGGGAAGATTGACTACCGTACCGTAAAAAGTATTCTATAGTTTTGCAATTGGTTTGGTAATCCATCTGTCTAGATTTCTAGAGTAGTCCCTTTTGTTCCTTTTTAGACCCCTTAAAGGAAAAGGTCCATTTGGGCACTTGTCACTTCAGGCTCATTAAAATTCGAAGGCGACTAGAGTCACCTTTTTCTTTTTCTCAACTCTTAAAAATTGAAAAAGCAAGTTGTGTCAAAGCGTCTAAAATTTATTTTAATCGAAATAACGTCATTGTTCCCTCTTTGGTCTTAGGTTGAGAAAAATGGAGTCCACCAACCAAGGATTTCCCCTCTTGGGGAGATGTTGGTGCACCTCATATGGCCACATTGTCCCTCCCAGGACTAACAATTGGCTTGCCCACATGGCTCTTCTCGACCTCTATCGTTCACACCGCTGCGGTTCCTGAACAATAAAATCAGCGACTAGATGATACTAGAGTTACCCCCTAACCTTCTCCTTCGCCTGTTTCTTCCTCCCATCCTTCCTCTTCGCTTGGGAAAGCTAGTGAAGCTAAAGACCAAGTAACTGAGAAGAAGAAGAAAGGGAAGAAGGAGAAAGAAAACAAGAAGAAGGAACCAAAGGTGAAAAGGGGCAAATGTGCATCATCTAGCAAAAATCCACACACTGCACCATCCAAACTGAAATCTCCATGTGTCATTTGCAAAGGGGACCACTATCATCGAGATTTTCCTTGCATCCCTCGCATCTTAAGGGACTGGTCTCCTCGTTTGCACAATCCGGTGTCGTCAACCTTTGACAATCATGTTGAGAGTACATTGTCAACTAGTGAAAATGAAGTCTTTGGATAGAAAGGAAAATTTAAATTTCCCTTGTAGACTGTGTGAAGGCAATCATGTCATCCACCATTGTCCCTTCCTGGACAAAGCTAAAAGAGTCTTGGATAACTATCCCGCTTCACCGCTACGGCTTCCTCCTGGGTACAAGAAACTCTTGCCAAGTCCATCACTAGTTGAAAATCCGACTTCCACACCCTTGTGGTCAGTTGAAGCATCTATCATTGAAGATAAATCCTTTGAGTCCACACCAGACGAAAGTCAAAAGGTTGAGCCGGAAGTCGACCCAGTCTTGTCTCCGGAAGGTCCGTCTTCAAATGATACAGTCACCGAAGAGAATGATAATGACACCGTTAAAATTCTTTTCGTAAACACAGGCTCTGATGAACATGGGGGTAATCTACATGTTCCTTTACCTCACGAAGGAAGTTCATCAGGGTCATATCCGGCCATTTATTTGGTCTCACCTCGGAGAAACCTAGTTGTTTCCTTCGATTGGAATCTACTAGGCAGACCTCATTTACCGTCTAATGTACCATTCTGAATCATTGTACAAGCTTACAGAATGGTCATGGTCAGTACCATCATAGATGAAGGGGCTTCTGTGAGTATCATTTCCTCAACTTCTTGGAAAGCGCTTGGTTCGCCATCGCTTCTGCCTCAGATGTGAAATCTAACAGGCTTTGATAAAGGAACTAGTCGACCGTTAGGGATCCTTCTGAGTTTGCCTATAACTTTGAGAGGGAAAACCATATATCTGAACGTAATGGTAGTTCAAGGACCCTTATATTATAATCTACTCCTTGGGCATGACTATATTTGTAGTGTAGGAGCCATCATCTCCTCATTCTTTCGAGTAATGTGTTTCCCGCATGAAGGCCGAATGGTCCAGCTCGTAGACCAGCTTTCATTCCCTGGCTCACACATAACTAATTGTCCAATGCCATCCCTAACTTGTCTTTTCACACAAGGAATGTCTCAACAATCTCTAGTCTGTCCACCTGAAGAACGCGAGTAGTTCAGTGGACATGACCGAAAACCAGGGGGCATGCACCCTCGTCTACTTCGGCAAGAAAACTTCAGGTATAGGGTAAGTTTCCGCGTAGGAATATGACTGGTCTGACCTGCCCATTCGTTTAGGAAAATGGGGTTGGACTGGAATAGGATACCTCCATTAGAAGGTAGGCCTTTCCCGATAGAACAAATGTTTTGTCGACAAATTGAAGGGTAACCTGTAAAAGGTAGGCCTTTCCTGACATAACAAATGTTTTGTCGACAAATTGAAGGGTAACCTAGAAACTCTACTACACTATACCTAGGGGCATGCACACCTTTTTTGTGCGCAAGTGAAAAGTGACCAGCGTAACGTTAACTCTATAGTATTACTAACTTCAACTGCTTAAATTAGGTGAGTGGTGAAAGGGACCGTTCGCCTTCACAGGGGCCATATGGTGCCAGCAAAGTAAAGGAAAAAGTTTTCCTACCTAACCTTAGTAGTTAACTAACCCCTAGGATAGTAGTTGGTCACTCCTAGCTTACATGTGATAAGGAGCAGAGCAAAGTTTCGAATGGTGCAAGCTCCTTAAAAATTGAACCTATCGGTGAGACATCCTTATTATACGACTGGCACGAGAAGTTTTTATGTGAAGTTCAAGATCGTTAAAAATTAAACCGAAGCAATGAGAAAATGTTTCCCTAGAGTTTAAGCTCACTAAAAAATGAACCAATCTCGAGTAAATAACCATTGAGAATGCATTATCATCAGCTTTTGAGCCTTCGTCGTGTTCCTGCCATCACCTCCACTCTGCTTTAGCCGATCATGTGCCTCCATTTGATTGTCTACCCTTTTGAGCAATAGCTGTGAAGAGTGTTTCAGTTAGACATCCTTGTGACACTACCATGATTGGAAAATTCCAAACCTTACCTGGAATTAGGAGCTACCCGAATATATCACTCGTTCCTCAAAGACAAGTCTCCTTTAAGCTATTTTCGCCTGACTCATAAAATATGAAAAGATTGCCGAGCAGTTGGCCTCTCCAGCTCGTTAAAGCTACTTGGAGTGTTATCCCTCCTCTAGATTAAAATCTTTTTGGACCTGAGGGATTATTATACAAAAATATTGAGCGCTTGTCTTGTTCGACTCGTTAAAACTATCGAAAATTCATCCCTTTCGTATTATTTTATACATTTTCGGACTTAAGGGATTATATGATGAAAAAGGATTACTGTATTTTTCTTTCTGTCCCTTTTCAGTCTCTCTAAAAATGAAAATGGTCCGAGTTGTGTTTGTCATTAAACTCATTAAAACCAATAGCGACAAACTTGTCCATGTAGACAAGAATGAGTTTCATTGTCGCTAAGCTTGTTAAAACATAGCGATAGGTTTTCCCGAAGGGAAAATTATAGAACAAGCATATGTTATCCTCCTCAAGATTGACAACAATAAAGAGGTATTAGTCAGCAATGACTGGGGAAAAATTGGGAAGAAAACTTGAAGAAACTTTATTGGTAGCGAGTCACTCTTGAACATGACACTTTCACTCCATCACCATGATTGAGTCGGGTTGGGTTATTTCGTTCATGAGTCATATTACCATTGGTCCACCGTACCATCCATTTTTGGGGTTAACGCTACCAATCCATTTCAGTGTCGCCGATATGTTCAAGAGAAGTTGATCAGAGAATTCACCAACCCATCTTGTGTCTCATCTGCTACAATACCTTCACGCTCCATCCTTTCATGACCGCCACCCTGAACCCTGTATCATCAGTTCGTTTTGACCTCCAAAATCATTTGCTCTGTTTCGTGTCGTAGATGTGGGATTCATTAAGGCCCTCCTACGACGGGTTACTTCTTGTCGACGACAATTCATTATCCAAGAAGTCAACCTAGGAACAACCCTTTCAGTACTTCAAAGCTTGCATGCCTCAATGGCAAGTTTCTCACTTCTGACAACAGGTTTACATCAATGGCCTTCGACCGAAAGATTTTGTGTGGCGTTCGACACCAAGTCCCTCTTTCACACCACGCGAATTGTACTGTAGTACCTTGAGGGTCATCATCATTAGCAGTCATTCCTCTCGCGCCTGTTAACAACTTACATCATTGGCTAGTAATCAGGTGATGTCTTTCCATGTTCGTCTCCAGAACATTTTCACGTGGATCGACTTGTACTTCGAACGAAGATTGGATGAGTTTGAAGACCCCGGATCTAGTTTCATCCATCCGGGCTGCGATATATTCAGGAAAATAAAGACATCAAATGTACATCATTGCTACACAGATGATCATCCAAATCAAAGGATGATGGCTCTACTAGAATCATCAGTCTGCCACACAGACCGTTGTCTATCCTATGTACATGAAAATGAATTTATAAAGCTGAGCATGGGAATGCCCGCCTTAGCTAGATCATGAAAATGTTATGAAGATAATGTATTGTATTGTATCTTATTACAGGTTACCTTCCAGTTCGAAAGAACCTTGGATCATCATGATAAAGCATTTCACCTGACATCAAAGATCTATGACCTCATGCTTTAGGGGGCATCTGTTATAGACATATTTGGGCACTACAACCCCAATCACATATGTCCATAAACCAAGGGCTTCTAAGTCCCTAAAAGTGTTGTTTCATGCCCTAAAGGACCATAGAGACTACTCAGTGCAGAGGGTGTGATGCATCTCACCTGCTCAGTGTAAAAAGTGCGATGCATACTGGAAAGCCCTTCTATAGGGTGTGATGGGCAAGAGTAGACAAATGGTAGAGACTATTTGCAAGGTGGATGATCATGGAATCTTCCAAAAACTTCTCCTATGATACTTGCCTCTCTGAATTTGCCAAGGGATGAGTAAGAGAACATAAATCTCCAAGCGTAATCAAGAAATCTCAGAGAGAGGACACTAATCAAAATCCTAGAAGCTGACTCACCCCCTTGCAATCATCTATATATGGATCCATTATCCCAAAGATCCAGAGGCTGGAATCTTATATCTTGTAAGGAAGTGTTGTTGGTTTCCTGGTGAAATATCATAGTGTGTTGGGTGATCTAAGATTTTCATGAGGTGAAGAAGGGCTTTCATGCTGGGAGGATGATGCTGGGTTAGATCAATGGGTTGTAATCCTCTCCTATATCAATAAAGCTATTCAAGTTTTCCTCCACATTCTTGTATGTTAGCTGATATATGCATGTATGTCGTCAATATATATTTGGTCCTATATTGTTTATGACTGTAGATCTCTGCACTTTGAAGGTATTATGCTATCTTGACTTTATAGGTACTCTTTGAAGAAAAGTGGTCAAGGGGAGAGTGGTAAACATCTGTCAAAGAGGAGAAGGAACAAGCGGAGAACCAAGCGAAAGATCAAGGTTGGTATTCATTGCTCCTATCCTATCTACTTCTCATAAAGGAAAGCGAAAGTAACTTTAATCTGTTTGTTTCTAAGATAGCTACCTGTCTTAGTGGGACTAGCAGCTCTACATAGACACTAGATTTCATGATAACACATTGGGTCCTCAAAAGCTGGCAATTTCAGTTGCAACTTCAACATTCTTTTTCTTAATAAGCTCTTCTACAACGTTTATGTTTGAGGTATCCTATCCCATCTTCAACACTAGATTCTCCAAGGATTGTATCTTGGTATCCTTTGCTAATGAGGATACTTTCTCCAACTTAAGTTGTGACTGAGTGTTGGCAAAGGTAACATGCACTTTTGACAAACTCATGGTAGTGTTTGTCAAGGTTGAAGCAATCATCTACCCAATTTGTTTGTGCATCTCAATTTGATAAACTGGATGCACATCCTTCACATTAAAATCAAAAGAGATCTGCTTTTGATATTGAGTAGTAGTCCTATGATGTGGAACCTAAGCCTGTAGATAAGACAAATGCATTTTACCCTTCTTAGAGTCAAAGACTGAAAGAAGTCTGGCTTAAGAGCTAGAGGAATGTTTGTAGAACTCTGTGTAGGTGTTCAAATTCAACTCTTCATTCTTCTTTCTGATCTCACCGAAAACATGAAAGATGTCTTTATCCTTGTCCTTCTCAGTGCTTCCACTGGTCTAGGTTATCTACTATTCTCTATAAGTAGTGGAATAAGTTGGGGACTATGTAGATTGTGCACCTGACTATGTATGGAGCATAGTCTCTCCAATTCCATCTAATGTGGTTTTCAGAGACTCATATGTTACACCTACAATCACAAAGATTCTAGGTCTCTTTTTTCTATGCACAATCCTAAAAACCCGCCTTGATGCCTCAGTCATAGGGGATGAATATTCTTCCCTCCCTCTCTTTGTTTCTGGGAAAAGTAGTGTCTATTTGATCTACTAGTCCCACTAAGATGGGTATATATCTTAGAAATGAACAATTCAAAGTAACTTGTGTTTTCCTTTATGTATGATAGATAAGAGAGAAGCAGAGAGCACCAACCTTAATCTTTCGCTTGGCTCCTTGCTTGTTACCTCTCTCCTCTGATAGAGCTTGCCACTCCTTTCTCACTCGTCCTGGTTTAAAGAACACCTGTAGAGAAAAAGCAACAAAACACCATCAAAGCATAGAGATCTATAATACCATAAACAATGCAGAATCAAAAGTAAATTAACCATACAATTGCATCCACAAATACAAGATTTACAAGTACACAAGTATATGGAGGAAAACTCAAATAACTTTATTGATAGTAGAAGTAGAAGAGAGGATTATAACCCAGTTTTCTAATTCAGCATCATCCTCCCAGCATGAAAGCCCTCTTCACCTCATGAAAGGCAAGATCACCCAACAATACAATGTCTCAAAGAGAAACCAAAAACACTTCCTTACAAATTACAAAATTCCAGCCTTTGGATCTCTGGGATGAGGGATCCATTTATAGATATTTGCAGAGGAGTGAGTCAACTTCTGGGTTTTGATTAGTGTCATTTCACTAATAGTTCTTGGTTCCACTTGAATATTTCATGATCTCTTACTCATCCCTGGGCGAATTCAGAGAGGCAAGTGTCATATGAGCAGTTTCTAGAAGATTCTCTGAGTTTCCACGTAGCAAACTGCCTCTGCCATTTGTCTACTCTCGCTCATCACACCCTACAGAAGGACCGTTTAAGTATGCATCGCACCCCCTGTTTGTAATAGGTGAGATGCATTGCATCTTGACCAAGGAGCAGTCTGTATTGTCTAATTTTGACCAGTTCTAAGTGGTTTTTCAGGGAGAACTTCTGGGAAATGATGTAATCGGTTGACCATGATCCTTTAGGGTCTGAAACAACACTTTTATGGGTTTAAGAGCCCTTGCTTCATTGACATATGTGATTGTGGTTGCAGTGCCCAAATATGTCTATAACAGTTGCCCCCTAAAGCATGAGGTCGTAAATCTTCTGATGTCAGGTGAAATGCTTTATCATGAGGATCCGAGATTTTTCAAACTGGAAGGTGACTTGTATAAAATACAATACAATACATTATCTTCATATTACTTTCATGATCTAGCTGAGGTGGGAATTCCCATGCTCATCTTTATAAATTCATTTTCATGTACATAGGACAGATAATCGCCTGCTGTTGCAGACTAGTGATTCTTGTAGAGCCATCATCCCTTAGCTTGGATGATCATTTGTGCAGCTATGGAGTGCATTTGATGTCTTTATTTCCCCGAATATATCGCATCCTGGATGGATGAAACTAGATCCAGGATCTTCAAACTCATTGAATCTTCGCCCGATGTACAAGTCGATCCATGTGAAAATATCTCCCAAAGTCGAACATGGAAAGACATTGCCTGATTACCAGCCAATGATTTAAGTTGTTAACAGGCACGAGAGGAATCACCGATAATGATAATGACCCTCAAGGTATCACAGTAAAATTCACATGGTATGAATATAGGATTTGATGTCGAACACCACGCAAAATCTTTTGGTCGAAGGCCATTGATGTAAACTTGTCGTCGGAAGTGAGAAGCTTGTCATTGAGGCATGCAAGCTCCAAAGTACTGAAAGGTTGTTCCTAAGTCAACTTCTTGGATAATGAGCTGATGTTGACAACAAGTGACCCGTCGTAGGAGGGCCTTAATGAATCCCACATCTACGACATGGAATGAAGCAAATGATTTTCTGGAGGTGAAAATGATCTGATGATACAGAGTTCAGGAATGGAGGTCATGAAAAATGGAGAGTGAAGTTATTGTAGTGGATGAGGCATTAGATGGGTTGGTGAATTCTCTAAGTGACTTCTCCTGAAGATAACGTTGACACTATGATGGATCGGTAGCATTAACCCCATGGATTTCACGAAGGACCAATGGTGATGGTGAACAGAATAACCCAACCTGACATAATCATGGTGATGGAGTGAAAGTGTCATGTTCAAGAGCGACTTGGTACCAATGAAGTTATTCAAGTTTTCTTCCCTTTTTCCCAGTCATTGCTAACCAGTACCTCTTTACTTTTGTCAAGTTTGAGGAGGATAACATGTGCTTGTTCTATAATTTTCCCTTCGGGAAAACCCGTCACTATGTTTTAGCAAGCCTAGCGACATTGAAACTCACTCTTGTCTGGGTGGACAAGTTTGTCGCTATTGTTTTAATGAGTTTAACAAAAAATATAACTTAGTCCTTTTCATGTTTAAAGAGTTTGAAAATAGATGGAAAGGAAACTCCACTAGTCCCTTTTTTTGGTATAATCCCTTAAGTCTAAAAAGGTATAAAATAATACGAAAGGGGTGACTTTTCGATAGTTTTAGGGAGCCGAACAAGACAAGCACTTGATCTTTTTGTGTAATGATCCCTCATGTCCAAAAGCATTAAAATATAGAGGGGGGATGGTGCTTCCCTTTACTTTAACGAGCTAGAAAGGCCAGTAGATCAACAATCTTTTCATATTTTACGAGTCTAAAAGAGCTTAAAAGAGTCTCGTTTTTTAGGAACAAGTGATGTATCTGAGTAGCAACTGGTTCCAGGTAAGTTTGGAACTTCTCAAACACAACATTGTAATGAGGGTGGCTAATAGAATCACTCTTCGCAGCTGTTCCTCAAAAGGGTAAACAAACAAGTGGAGGCATATGATCGGCTAAAAGAGTGCAGGTGATGGTAAGAACATGACCAAGGCTCAAAGGCTGATAGTAATGCAATCACAAAGGTTATTTACCGAGGGTGGATTCATTTTTTAACGAGATTGAATCTTTAGAAACTATGCTCAGTGGCAGGTTTATTTTTTAATGAGCTTGAACCCTATGGTAACACTGCTCATTGCTAGGTTTATCTTTTAATGAGCTTGAGCTTTACGGAAACATTGCTCATGCCAGTCGTATTTTAAAGATGTCTCTTATTTAGTAGGTTCATTTTTTAGTGAGCTTGCCCCATGGGAAACTTTGATCATTGCCTTTTGTATGCAGGCTAGAAACGACCGACTACAGAACTAACTACACTACGAGTTAATGAACTACTAGGGTTAGGTAGGATAGTTTCCTACAAATCATTTCCTTCACTTTGCCGAGGCGGCCGACAAAGGTGAATGGTGGATCAGACCAATCACTGAACCTAAGAAGTTGAAGTTAGTAAGATACTACGGGGTTAGAGTTATGCTGGTCTCTTTTCAATTGTGTAAGAAAGGTTTGCATGCCCCTAGGTGTAAAGAAAAGTAGAGTTTCCAGGTTACCATATGGAAGTCCTTACATTTCAGCAAGCGTTTTTCTTCCGCGGAGTAGAAAAAACACTTCCTTGGCTTTCTCCATCGAAATAGAAAAAGGTGAATGGTATGGGTCGGCACTTCCAATCACATAACCTTCGAGGAGATCTTGTTTTGCACTGATCCCATATCCTACACGGAAATGGCATTTCAAATCAATCATATAAACTATGACGAGGAGATCCTGTTTTGGAATGATCCCATATCCTATATGGAAATGGCATTTCAGACCAATCATATAACCTATGAGGAAATCTATCTTTTCATCTGGGTTCGCCTACCATAACAAACTAGGGTGCATGCCCCCAAGCTTCGTTACATTCACCGAATCACTCGCGATAATTAGGTGGAAGAACTGGAGGTTGAAGAGACATTCCTTGTGCAAAGAGACCATTGAGGGATGGCATTTGAATCGTAGTCGTGTTCGAACTGGGAAATGAGTGTTGGTCAACAAGTTGTACCATTCTGCCTCATATGGGAAACACATCACCCAAAAGAGTGAGGAAACAATAGCTCCCATGTTGTAAATGTAGTCACAGCCAAGGAGTAGATTATAATCTAGCGGCCCTTGGAATACCATCACGTTCAAGTGAACGTTTTTTCTTCTCAAAGTTATAAGCACATTTGGAAGGATCCCTAACGGTCGATTGGTTCCTTTATTGAAGCCTGACAAATTTCGATTCTTAGGCAGAAGCGATGGTGAACCGAGTGATTTCCAAGCAGTTGCTGAAAGGATACTCACAGAAGCCCCTTGATTTATGATAGTGCCAACCATGATCATTCTGCAAACTTGCACTATGATTCTGAATGGTACATTAGACGGAAGGCAGGGTCCCACTAGTAGATTCCAATCAAAGGAAGTGACTAGATTTCTTGGAGGAGGGACCGAATAAACAACTAGATGAATCTCTTTAAATGAGGAACTTCCCTCCTATGGTAAAGGAATGGGTAGATTGCCCCCATGTTCATCAGAATCTGTGTTAACAAAAAAATTTGAACGGTGTCGTTCTCATCCTCTTTGGAGACTGTATCATCTAAAGGTTGACCTTCTGAAGGAAAGACTGGTTCGGCTATCGTCCCGACCTGTTGACTTTGGTTCGGTATGGACTCAGAGGGTTTATCTTCAATGATAGGCATTTCAACTTACAACAAAGGTATGTCCGTCAGATTTTCAACTAGCTATGGACTTGGCAAGAGTTTCTTGTATCCAAGCAGAAGTCACTGCGGTGAAGTAGGATGGTTGTCCAAGACACTTTTAGCTTCGTCCAGAAAAGGAAAATGGTGGAGGGCATGATCGCCTTCACAAAACCTACAAGGAAATCTAGATCTTCTTTTTTGTCCATTGAATTCACTTCCACTAGTCGATGGTGAGTTCTCAACATGATCGATAGAGGTTGATGAAATCAGATGGTGCAAACAGGGAGACCAGTCTCTCAAGATCCGCGAAATTCAAGGGTAATCTCGATGAAAGTGGTTTCTTTTGCAAATTATCCATGGAGATTTGGGTTTGGAAGGTGCGGTGTGTAGAGTTTCGCTGGACAATGCATGGTTTCCCCCTTGCTCGATTGGCTTCTTCTTCTTCTCCTTCCCTTTCTTATTCTTCTCAGTTACTTGGTTTTTAGTATTACTAGTTTCACCAAGCGAAAAGGAAGAAGGAGAGGGAGAAAAAAATGAAGTAGAATGTAAGGCAACAACTCTAGTATCATCTAGTTTCTAATTCGATTGCTGAGGAATTACGGTGTTTTGAACGATAGAGGTTGAGAATAGCCATACCGGCAGGCAAATTGTGATTCTTGGAAGGGACAATGTAGCCATGTATGGAGCACCAATATCTCCCCAAGAGGAGAAAGGACTAGGATTTCCCCCAAGGGAAAATCCTTGGTTGGTGGACTGCATTACCTCAACCTAAGATCAATGAGGGAATAGGGATGTTATTCTGAATTAAATAAATTTTATGACACTTTGACACAACTTGCTTTTTCAATTTTTAAGAGTCGAGAAAAAGCTAAAGGTGACTCTAGTCACCTTCGATTTTTAATGAGCCTGAAGTGACAAGTGCTAAGATGGACCTTTTCTTTTAAGGAATTGAAAATGAATGAAAGTGACTACTATGGAAATCTAGATAGAGGGATTACCAAACCAATCGCAAAACTACAATATACACCTTGGTGGTAAATTAAACAAAAATTACAAAGGACTTTACGTACGACAGTCAATCTTTCCAAATGTTGTGTTCAGTGCATTGCGATCGATAGGGCAGCAGACATGACTTCCTAAGGATAAAGGATATCAGCCTATTGTGGTCTCACAATATATACTTGATGGTACGGGGAGGACAAGTCGATACTGGCACTTGTCATATCAAAGAGGAGGAATCACCCAAATAGTTACCAAGCTTTACTACGCCGGAATACGTCTCTAGCCTAGACTTCTAGATGTTGTGTGTTAGGTTCCAATGCGTTTTTATGTTCATTGAGGTTTATTTTATAGTTGATTTTTCTTAAGAAGTTTGCCTTTCAGGGTTCACCGCATGATGTAGATGTAAAATTCCTAAATATGCAAGCTAGAATGATAAATAGTCGTTTGTTTTCTTTTAGCAATGAAAATCCTAGTTACTAAGGAAAGAAGAGTATGATTCTTTCAACAGAGGAAAAAGAGCACACACTAAATGCACTTTTCCTAAATCAATTTCCACATGCAGTCTAAATGCAAATGCACATGCATGTATTTGTTTTTTCCATTTCCTTAATGTGAGAATGCCAAAAAGAAAACTAAGTACCGATCTAAACTACTTTTATTCAAAGCGACACTTTAGCAATTTATTTTCAAAACAAAAAGAAGACTAAGACGACACTTTCAATTTCGAATGGAAATCTGATTTTGACAATTCAAATATTGATAATTCAGATCAAATACAATGGCAAAAGTACAATCGACTATATAGAAGAGGAAGACTTTACGACACTCTTCTTTTCGACTCACAATGACAGTTGCGACACTTTTGAATCAAAAGACGATAGTTCGATTAAGCTACTATTTGCAAAGGAGGATTGTAAATGATGAAAAATACATAAAAACATTCACAATTCCTTATCAATGGAGGCTGAATAATGTAAAGGAAGAAGGTTTCAACAATGATATAATGATCATAGGTAGAAAAACTATTGAATAGAGCTAAAAAAAATGAAGAAAAAACCAAATTCCAGAGAGGGAAATAGTCTCATTCAATCATCACACCTGTCCTTAAGGGAAACAGGGATGCATCTCACCTGCAGCACATGGGAGGTGTGATGCATCCAGACTGCCAATGAGAGATAGTGCGATGGACCAGGGAACGAAACTGAGCTTGGTTTTTGCTCAAAATTTGCAGCCAAGTTCACTGATTTAGGCTGAGCTTATCATGGAAAGTAACAAAAAATTATAGGGGTATGATCTTATGAGGTTATTGAGCCACCACCAAGGCACTTAGGATGATTGCAAGTCAGATGTTTAGTTCATAAACTAACCCAGAGATTGACTGAAGCAGTGTTGATCTACTTTGCATTTGCATAGCAAGTGTAGTTCAAAGGCTAGCTGGCTTAACTTCAGGCTCTGTTTGTAGTTTATAAAGCAAACAACTGTAACAAACTAACAAACTATTTGTTCGCCAGTGGAGTCACCATTTTTTTTCTGGGAAAACTAATGTCTATTTGATCTACTAGTCCCACTAAGATGTGTAGCTATCTTAGAAACAAACAATTCAAAATAATTTGTGTTTTCCTTTATGTATGATAGATAAGAGAGAAGCAGAGAGCACCTACCTTAATCTTTCTCCCGGCTCCTTGCTTGTTTCATCTCCCCTTTGATAGAGCTCGCCACTCCTTTCTCACTTGTCTCGCTTTAAAGTACACCTGTAGAGGCAAAGCAGAAAGACACCATCAAAGCATAGAGATCTATAATACCATAAACAATGCAGAATCAGAAGTACATTAACCATACAATTGCATTCACAAATACAAGATTTACAAGTACACAAGTATATGGAGAAAAACTCAAATAACTTTATTAATAGTAGAAGTAGAAGAGAGGATTACAACCTAGCTTTCTGATTCAACATCATCCTCCCAACATAAAATCCCTCTTCACCTCATGAAAAGCAAGATCACCCAACAATACAATGTCTCAAAGAGAAACCAACAACATTTCCTTACAAATTACAAATTTCCAGCCTTTGGATCTCTGGGATGAGGGATCCATTTATAGATATTTGCAGAGGGGTGAGTCAGCTTCTAGGTTTTTGATTAGTGTCATTCCACTGATAGTTCTTGGTTCCACTTGGATATTTCATGATCTCTTTCTCATCCCTAGGCGAATTCAAAGAGGCAAGTGTCATATGAGCAGCTTCTAGAGGATTCTCTGAGTTTCCACCTACCAAACTGCCTCTGTCATTTGTCTACTCTCGCTCATCCCACCCTACAGAAGGAATTTTTAGTATGCATCGCACCCCCTATGTGTAACAGGTGAGATGCATCGCACCTTGACCAAGGAGAAGTCTATATGGTCCAATTTTGACCAGTTCTGAGTGGTTTTTCAGGGAGAGCTTATGGGAAATGATGTAATGATTTGACCATGATCCTTTAGGGTTTGAAACAACACTTTTAGGGTTTAAGAGCCCTTGATTTATCGACATATGTGATTGGGGTTGCAGTGCCCAAATATGTCTATAACCATCTTGGTTGTCTTTTCTTGTGCAAGTGGAGTTTAAACATTTGATGTAGAAACTACCCACTCTTCAACACCCTGAGCTTAGAAACTACTACCATTGGGTCATAAGACCAAGTGAAGCTAAGACCAAACATCATCTTCTTTACTAATTTTTCTGCTTCCTCTCCTACTACCCTAGTGTTACAGATGAATGGACCAACTTGGGCTTTTGTCTTGAGTTGCGATTTCTTCTTTGCAACCACAAGGTGCACTTCATCTGCATTTAACCTCTGCCTTATATGTTCTAGCGAAAAGATTCTGATAGGCATGTACCTGGGCAGTTTGTAGGGTTGAAACTCACAACCATAAACCCTAATCTATGTATAGTTTTTGTAGCAATACCAATCCCCTATTGCAGCTTGATCAACCAACTGTAATATTTTGACAATCTCCTCACTGATCCTTGGTACTGGAGTACTACTCATAAGACCGATAACTAGATGAATAAACAGTTCTATGAACTATTTATATGTAAATTCTTCTTTCTCCTTCATCCCCATTGAAGTCCAAAATATCATCGATTGTTGATTTCCTCCTCATATTGCTTCTGTAAAGAAAATGGGAATTTGTCTCCTTGAAAATATATAAGAAGATAAACTAGTACTGAATCATACTTGAATACTTCTTCAGTATTAAACCTGAAAAATTGCTCATGTATTACTTTGGCTAGGAATTGACTGAAATCATAAATGATAGTGGGTTTAGAATCAACAGAAAAGATAGACAAGAACCAAGGATGGATTCATTAACATTTTGATCAGATTTGTAACCAAGCAAATAGGACAAAATAGAGGTGATTTGCTCAGTTCTATAAGGGAAAATGGATGAATCATAGGGAGGGTTTCTTTTAGGCATAGGACTATCAATAGCTAGAAAGAGTTCAAGGGTCTGGGATCTTTTAATAAAGTCTAGTTTTTGATAGTCTTCTATTACGTTTCCATGGGAAAAAGGATGGGTTGGTGTAGTAGTAGGGGCTTGTAACATTTTTTCAATGGAATCGGAATTGATTAAGCAATGGATTTCTCCTATGGGTGAAATAATTTCTCTCTGATTGGGATAATAAGATTCATAGCATTTCCTCACAAATTCTGGTTCTTTGTGTATCTGGGGAAAAATATAGTGAGGGAGTTGGGAGTCCCAAAACCCTATCTCGCTAGTCTTTCATCTAGCAATAAATTTCGTATAAATCAAATTGAGAAGATGTCTCAATGATTTTGCAATCTATGTCGACTAATAGGGTATGATGGAAGTCAACCTATGGATGAAGCAAAGGATTTGGGACTTATGCAAGTTCTTTTCCCTTGGGAGGGATTTTGTCAAACAAACTACAGACTAAAAATGATAGAAATATGCTTGAAACAGAGTGATTATAGTCAAAACAATATAACTATAAAATGAGAAAGTCGACATGAATGTTAGTTTCCTGAACAGGAAAAATAATTGCTTAATGTTGGGCAATGTTCGAGCTGTAGTGAAGAAACCTCCAATGATTAGCTTTGGTTACATAAATGGATTGTGTAACCATTTCCATGAATTAACAGGGTTTATAATGGAAAAATTGGAGATGGGGTGGCAATGAAGCTTTGAATTTTTTATTAATAACCCAACCAGATTAATTAACGGGTCTTTGAATCATAAATTTGTAGGAGTTGCATTGAATGGATAACGAATATGTAGTAGTTGATTGGACGTAAGCATGAGGTTGAGCGTGACATCGAGCAACGATAAACAATCACTTGATATAGCACAATTGGGGGTAAGGTGAGGCAATACTTAGTTTTTGGATTTTATGTCCCAAAACACTAAAAGGCGGAAAAGGTTGTTTATGTCAGTAGTATTGGAAACTGCCTATTTTGGACCCGCCCCTGCCCCACCCCCCCCCACCGATAAAGTTTGGATGGTGAATGAGTGCCGATGAGGGACATGGGCCATCAGATCTTGGGTGTGCATCTAGGATGAAAGGTGAGGTGGAGGGGTATTTAACACATAAGCAGAAGTGATGGTGGGGTTAGAACTTTGAGGGCATATGTGATAGCTGCAGGTTATTGCGATAAATGGAAGAATGGAAATATTTATGAAATAACATTCCAACCTTAAAACTTTAAGTTAATTAAAACCCATCATCAAATGTAAGTTTTTCTAATATTACAGCTTAAGATAAAAATATTTGATGCTCCAATTACATTTCACATGTCTACCTACCCTTTTTACTCCTAACATTTTCACTTTTTTTTTAGAGTGCATTTAAGCTAGCAACTCAACATTTCCTTTTTATGACTAATCTACCTCTATCCCTTATTTCCTCTATTAACTCAGTTTAAACTGTTGAGCCAATTTTATTTGCTACCTATTAACAAAAATTTAATACAAATCTAATGATGATTAAACTGTGTAACTAGATTGTATAAACTAGTGTGGCATTTTAAACAAACTGCACACAACTTTTATTTGCAGAAGTAAACTAGACTAAAGTAGTGGAATTTAGACTTGCAAAACTTTCAGAGTTTATTGTTTTGGCTTTTCTTTCTAACCTAACATTGTATTTTTGCCTTCATTTTTTAGGGAATCTATTCTAACATTTTATTTGATATGGACATATTTATCAAAATATTTCCTAACATTTTTTTATTCAATATTCTTTTTGTCCATATCCTAGCTTAACATTTTTTTGAAATATATTTTCATTTTTTGACTAATTGATTTCAACAGACCAAAACCAAAAAATGCTACAACATTGGCTGCAACTAGGGACTGCTTTCTCCTGTAGAATGCACAGAACCTGCATATCCATGTGCCTTCTCCTTAGGCTATGGAGTCTTTGTTGTAAAAAAATCACACTAACAGCTTGAAAAGTAAAATAAACCAAATTTTTACAATGGTAGTAATGAAATCTACTTCAACTTCTCAGTACTCAATGTAATGTTTGAGAAACATTCCATTAACAGCGTAAGTGGAATACAACCCCTCAAGATTTTGTAGCACAAAAGTATTATTTCCCTTCACTTGAATAATAGCTAAAGGTCCAAACCACAGGTTGTTAAACTTGCCATTTTTTCCCTTACCTTCTCTTCTGGAATCCCATCTTAGAACTAGATCACCTTCCTTGAAGTCCCTTTCCCTGGCTCTTCTTTCAAACATTCTTCATCTTGCTCTGCTATTTTTTCAATGTGTATTGAACTTCATCTCTATTTTCATTTAGTTCAATAATCTGATCTATTCTCCTTGAAAAGAAATCAAGTTCATCAGTTGAATCTTGCAAGAATTTTAGAATAGGGAAGGCCAAGTTGGTAGGGAATATTGCATCTTTCCCATAGACTAACTAAAAAGGATATTTCCTAATAGATCTTTTTGGCATAATCCTATTTGCCCATACTGCATAAATTAGGTGAGAATTCCAAGTCTTTTTATGATCTGCTAGAGTCTTTTTTATCACCTTTACCAGACTTTTATTTGAGGATTCGGTAAGGCCATTACCTTGAGGGTAATATGGAGTTGAATGATGCAAAAATATGGTATTTCTGGTAGAACTCAATCATCTTGACACTGGAAAATGTTGTTGCATTATCAGTAACAATTTGAGTTGGGCAACCAAATCTAGATTAGATGTTTTCTTCAATGAATTTGATGGCTACTGAATCAATAGCATTTGTTATTGGGATTGCTTCCACCTATTTAGTGATGTAATATACTGCAGTGAGGATCCATCTATACTTATTTCTTGAAGTAGGATGAATCTCTCCAATTAAATCTAATCCCCATTAGAGAAAATGTTTTGAAACTATAATTGGGATCAGTGGAAGAGCTGCTAATTTTTTTTTACCAACAAACATTTGACATGGCACACAACTTCTGACCTTTGCTCCTACCTGTAAGAACAGTGTGGGCCAATAAAATCTTCCCCTTAATATCTTATACGTTGTTTCTCTCCAAGAATAATTCCCTCCAAAAAATCTTGTGTAAAACTGGTCAATGATTCGTTCACTCTCTAATTCTGTTAAACACAATAGCAAAACATTAGGTGGGTATTTCCAGTATAGATTTGCATTTATGATATAGTACTTGATTTCTTTCAGTTTGAGAGTTTTACACTTTATTTTGGAAAATGACGCTAGACATTCAAAATGGATCAGGAAATTTATAATGTCTTGATACAAATTTGATAACAGAAATTTATCATCAATGTGTATGGGGCTGATCTGATCTGAAGGTAAAGGTTCTTGTGGAATATTTTCTCTAGGGTGAAGGGAATTTCCTTGTGGATTCTTCAGTTCTACAAGAATAGAAGGTTCTTGTGTATTCTTCATATCTGAACTTTGAGAAGATTCTTGTGGATTCTTTTCATTCAAATTTTAGGAAGGTTCTTGTGGATTCTTCCCTTCTATTTCCAAAACAGGATTGATTCTAAGCACATTACAGTTGGATTCAGCTAGAATCTTAGCTAATCCTTGACCCTTTACTAGCTTTCTGGTTTTGATAGTCAGATCAAACTCTAGAATTTGAGTGATCCATCTACCTCTCTTCCCATTCGATTCAGGTTGGGTTAAAACAATCTTCACAACAATATTAGGAACATAAGTAGTATGGGTGAATTTAGGACATACATCTTGAACGATTTTAGGGCTTGAAAAAGGGAATAAGCTTGCTTCTCAATTAGTTCATACTTAAGTTTAGAATCTGTCATAAAGTCACTAAAAAAGGTTATGGGTTAGTCTTGGGAATCTTCATTCTTTCGTAATAAAACAACAACAAGGGTTGTTTCTAAGGCAAAGGAAAATATACTGAATGGTTTGCTATAATCAGGGTTTGCCAAGGTTGGAGCTTTAGAGATAGCTTTCTTGATCTGATCAAATGCATATCTTGAAGAGACTGTCCATTTAATTTCATGGTACTTTCAGAGCATATCAGTTATGTCTTTTACAATTTTCGGATAATTATGGATGAATCTCCTTAAAAAATTTATCTTACCTAGAAAAGCTTTAATCTCATTCTTATTTCTAGGTAAGGACAATGGTTTAATGACATGTACACGTTTGGGATCAAACACCACTCCTTCCTTTGAGATTATGTGGCCCAGCAGTTTTCCTTCTTTGATAGCAAACATAGACTTTTTTGGATTGAATGATATCTCGAATTTCCTACACCTGTCAAAAACCTTCCTCAAATGTTTAAGATGTTTCTGATCGGAATTAGAAAAAAAAATTATGGCATCAAGATAAATGACTATAAATGTATTTATCTGACCCACAAAAGCTATGGCCATTGCTCTCTTAAATGTTGCTCCAACATTAGATAAGCCAAAGGGCATTCTAGATTACATAAATGTACCCCAGGGTGTAGTAAAGGTTGTCTTCTCTCTGTTTCGTGGACCAACATTTACTTGATTACAACCTGAAAAACCATCAAGCATAGAAAGTCTTTGTTCTCCTGAAACCATTTGAAGTAACTGATCCATTTTGGGTAAAGGATAGTTATCTTTTAGTGATGCTCTGTTCAAATTTCTAAAATCCACACACAGTCTGATTTCTCCATTCTTCTTTCTAACAGGAACTAAATTAGCAACCCAATTAGAATACCTAAGAGGGAGAATGATCTGGGCATATATCATTTTCTTAATTTCCTTTTCCACACTTGGTAGAAGAGTAGGATTAATCCTTCTAAGCTTTTGTTGATAAAGTTTTGCTTCCAGTTTTAAAGGAATCTTATGTTGTATTAATGAAGTGTCATAACCCTTTAGATCAACATAAGTCCATGAAAAAACATCTTTTTTAATTTCAAGTAACTTAAGGTATTCAATTTTGATTTCAGGGTCTAGATATCCACAGATTTTGATGTTTTTAATATCATCATTTGTTCCAATGTTAATTTCCTCTATATCATCTGGTGAAGAACTTCACTGTGGGTTTCTGAGGACATCATTTTGATCAGACAACTTCTCTAAAGGAATTAGACCTTTGGGAATGAAATTTTTAGATAATTGAATGATAACATGTTTAACAATTTTTGAATTACAATTTGAATTATCATTTTCGTTTATGTTTTATTTTGCTTCTGTTCTATCTTCATCGATTTGTAGAACTGAAAATTCATCTATAATCTGTAGAAAAGATTTTATTTTCTCATCATCCTCAAATATCTGCCAATATTTGAGATTATCTGGGATGGATGGTCTATACTTGACTTGTATTTGATAGAGTACATTAGTCTAATTAGGAATTTTAAATGAACTAGCAGAAACATCTAAGGAATCTTCATGAATATTCTAATCTCTTGGAATAAAGTTAAATTAAAAGCATTAAATAAATTATCAACTGAATCCCAAACTTCATTTCGGTAAGACCTAAGCGTAGGATGCTTGGTCTTGCAAATATTTCTTACTTGTTTGACAATAAGTTCCAAGTCAGTAAAAACACTTAAGTTTTGAACCTTTAAGCTTTTGGCTAATTGCAGTCCTAAAACGAAAGCTTCATATTCAACCACATTATTTGTATCTTTGAAGTCAAGTTTGCCTGATTGGGTAATATTTTATTTTTCTGGTGAGATTAAAACCACCCTAGCTCCTGCTCCATATTTTGTAAAGAACCATCAAAGAATAGTTTCCATACATCAATTTGATTTGGTACAGGACTTTCAACTACATCTTCAATTTTTACTTGAGTTGCATGTGTTCGATTTGAAGAGAGTTAAAAACAACAAAAATATTGATCAATTGCATAAATGGGATGGTTCCTTGGTTGGTCTGTTTTGCAAACAATGTGCACAAATCTTACCTCTCTATATTGTTAGATGATCCAAAAATACAATTTTATCGTAGCTTATAAAATTAAATTAAAATAATTATTAATTTAAGATATTAAATTAATAATTATTATTCTAGAATGTTTAATTATGTAGAATTAGTATATTGTTGTAACTAGAGATGACTCTCCAAATGTGTCATATCTTAGGCTCTATTCTAGGATATTTGTTAGCTAGTTGGTTTGAATAGCATTTATTGTAAATGGAAACTTGTTATTTAATACGATATCCATAATTAGGGGTAGTTAGGACATGGAGCTTATAAATAGCTCATTGCAAGAGTGTTTGGTTGTTCAGGTGTAAACTCTTGCAAAATCAATTATGTAATTATTTTTTTCTGATTAATAAAATTATGTGTTAGAGGACACTGCTACCATTATTGTGGTATCAAAGCTCCAGTAATGCTGCAGTTTATTTGAGAAGGAGATTCCAGCTCTACAAGTTTTTGGAAAGCTCCATTGAATTGTTCAACGAATGACTAGTATGAATTTGTCAAGTTTTTGTTCAAAAGAGAAGAAATTTTATTATTTTAGTGATTTTAGATTTTTTTTAAATTTGAAAATCAATTGTAAGAATTACTGCTGCCACCATGTACTATCAAATTGAATGTCTGACCCATTATTGGGGAAGATTTTGGAGAACAACAAGACACTTGCAGAGTCTAGAGTTCCTGTAGGTGGGTAAGCTTCCTGGCGGGGTTATTACAATGCATGTTGTTGTGTGCCCTCCTTCATCAGACAAAACCAGTGAGAAACAACTGGCGAATGCTCCAAAGAAAAAAAGATGTAGATACATGACTATGTAATGCATTACAAAGCTGCAGAATATTAAACTCCTTTCGGTATTGAATTTGTATGTTCTTGAGCACATGTATTGTTATTGAGCAAGATACAGTAGACTTGGACCGGGGACTGCAGTTTATGTGTGGCCAGTTTATATTAAAATATTTTTTTTACTTCCACTTCTCTAACAACCATTTTATTTTCTTTTCATTATTTGTCCTTCTAATCGTTAAAAATATTTGATTTTCTGAAATGGCCTAAACCGGAGGCATCTGACGCTAGAATAGAAGGCCACCAGCAGCCTTGACGACATCAAGAACGAATCCGTCGATCTTGAACGGATTCCTAACGTGGAAGTTGTTGACCCAGTCTAAAGAAATGGTTGTCATTCAAATTATACCAATTATCGTGTGAAAGAGCAGTAACATTGAAAGCTATGAAGAATACTGCATGAAGGATATCCTTGTCAATTCACTGGTCATGGAGAAATCACAGCATAAAAATAGAGGGCGCAGTGTGAAAAGTCAACGTTGAGAATCTGGCAATTTATAGCTGCAAAGGCTGAGTGAATTTCTTTTCGGCATGCTTGTGGAGGAGATTCTTAGTGTTAAGTCGGTATGAACAAATCATGTCTCCCAATTAGCTTGCAGACAAAAATCCAATCATTTACGTTATTAAGTGTGCTAGTATTGACCTTTTTTGGCATTGATCCCATCATCTAACGGAATATCCCAGCAGCTTCCTATCATTATTTTTTGTATTCTCTGTTGTTTCCTAAAGTTGAATATGCATCAATTGCTGCCAACCTGTGGGCACGATTCTATAAGGAATTCATATTAGTACCACACAACATTTGTAAGGGAGCTACAGAATGGAATTTTACAAATAGACTTAGTTGCGCTGGAGAATGTCGGATCGACGACCATGGTAGTGGTGCTTATTCAGATTTACTTTACAATGACCCTAGGGACGCAACAAGCCATCATAAGCCAGCCTGCTAGCAACAAGCTAGCATAAGCCAGCCTGCTAGCAAAAAGCCAGTGTGCCAGCCAATGTGAGCTAGCCTGCGAGCAACAAGCTAGCGTGCCAGCCAGTGGGAGCCACCCTGCCAGCAACAAGCCAACGTGCCAGCCAGTGGGAGCCACCCTGCCAGCAACAAGCTAGCGTGAGCCATCCTGCTAGCATGCTAGCAATAAGAAATATTTTTTAATTTTAATGGAGTGATAAGGTTTTTAGGTTGTTTGTAATTTTTGTGGAGAGATAAGGAAGATTATATTTTTTTTGGAGATAGCTTGTGATTTTTTTAATTTTGGAGTTTAAGGTTTGTGGAGTAATAAGGTGATTTGTAAATTTTTGGAGTAATAAGGGGATTTAATTGTAATTTTTTTAAAGGGATAAGTGTAACTCAAAGTAATCTTACTTTGAGTGGGGGTAACTTTTTTTTTACCAAGTTTTGCAAGAGCATCATTGTAAAAGTCAAATTTTGAAAGTTACCTTGTAATTTTTGAGAAATTGACTAGAGCGAAGTGCAAAGCTCAGTCATTTTTCTCCTATTTCAATGACTATACGAGGGTCAATGCCAAGCCCCGATAGATCATGTTGTTTGCGTGGTGTGTTGTGTTGTCCATCTTGACTTTTTTGTTTTCATTCTTGGTGCGAAGTTTCAATGCTACAATGTCTAAGTTGATTAATTTTTTTTTCTAATACCAACAAACTGGAAAGCACAAAATCTTATAAAACATGGCACTGTCTCATCGAAAGCACTCTCATTTACAATGAATTATGGCAGGGTATATGTGATGGAGATATTAAGCCGAATAAACCCACAAATGCAGCTGCACTAGCAAAATGGGAAGTTAATAATGCCAAAGCCTTAGCTCTTATTAAATCCTCTGTGAATGATTAAATTTATGTCCATATAGAAAATGCTATAGATGCATGGTCTAGTTTGAAAACTTTTAAAGACCTCTTTGATACTCAACTTCAATCAAAGAAAGTTGATCTACAATTAAAATTGTTACAACAAAAATTGACTGAGGGAGGTGATGTTCTTGAATATATCTCAAGACTTAAGAACATTAGGCAGGAAATCATTAATGTTGGTTTTCCAACAATAGATGATAGTTTTATTGTAACAATTGTAATTGCTAGACTTCCTTCTTCCTACACACATTTTTTGGAGACTCTATAATTAACTGGGAAATTAGAGAAACTAAAGTTTGATGAGCTCTATGAAATGTTGACTCAACATGATAAAACCTTTGGGAAGAAGAAGAAAGTTGGTGAAGATGTTTTTTTCACAGAGGCCAGCACTAGTAAACCATTAGTAGGCAGTTCTCAAGGTAGAGGTAGAGGGAATCAGAATCAAGCTGAACATAATGTAGAAAGTCGAGATTGAAGCCAAAGCAGAGGAAATAATTTTAATAGAGGCAAAAGTTCAGGAAGGAGTAATTTTCAAGGTAGAGGAAATAACCAAGGAAGAGGTAATTTTCAAAGATAAGGAAATAATAATCAAGGTAGAGGACAATATCAACATAGAAGTCAAAGCAAAGGAAGAGGACAATCTTCAGGAAAAGGAAGAGACTTAAGTCAAATTGTGTGTCGAAGATGTAATAAAGTTCGACATTATGCTGAAGATTGTCGCACTTCTCTTAATAAAATTCCAAAGTTTCAGTAGCATTCAGCGCAATTTGCAAATGTTCAAGATGATGATAACTCAGAATGTGTTTTTACTTCCTCGCCAGCCTCACAACTTTCATCCCATATTAGAAGTGACTATGAAGATTCCTGGATCTTGGATTTAGGAGAAATTCAGCACATGACTTGTCGATGTGATTTTTTTTGGAATTTTCAAGGTTTCCAACCTAATTCCATTTTTCTTGTAGACGACACAATACATACACCTTATGGAAAAGGAGGAGTTAAAGTTTTTCTCCCTGGCATTGGAGAAAAAATTATTTCCAATGTATGGTATGTACTAACTTTTAAGAAAACTTTGCTCTCTTTAGTCACAATTTGACAAGCAGGACATCAGGTGATTATGGAAGATGGTTTAGTCAAGATTAATTCAGGTAAACAAAATTTGAAAACTGTCATGACAGGTTATGAAGATGGAAAACTATTACGGATGAAAGGGACATTTATTCCAAGGCATTCTGATTTTGCAGTGGTAGTGAGTATAGGTATTTCACCTATAAGACTATGGCATGTAAGATATGGACATTTAAATTTTGAGAGTCTTTCTCAATTGCAGAAACAAGGAATGGTTAAAGGACTCCCCACTTTCAAAAGGGAAAATGCAAAATGTGAAGCTTGCATTTATGGCAACCAAAGTCGACAAATTTTTCCAACAAGTTCATGCCATGCAAATAGGCAGCTACAACTAGTTCACAGTGATGTTTGTGGACCACTACAAACTTCATTTGGTGGTTGCAAATATTTCTTACTATTCATTGATTATTTCAGCAGAATGACTTGGGTTTACTTCTTGAAGAACAAGTAAGAAGCATTTGAGAAGTTTAAAAATTTTTTCCAACTTGTTGAAAATGAAGTCAAAGAAAAGATAGGTACTCTCAAGACAGATAATGGGGGAGAATTCACTTCAAATGAATTCAAAACTTATTGCAGTGAAAATGGCATAAGACGACATCTTACAAATGTTTACACTCCACAACAAAATGGAGTAGCTGAAAGAATGAATCGCACCTTGTTATGAATGGTGAGATCCATGTTAAATTTCAAGAGGTTAAGTCCAACATATTGGGCATAAGCAACACATACAATTATCTACTTAAGAAACAGATCTCCAACTGCTTCTTTAGACGGAATCACACCTTATGAAGCTTGGTTTGGTTTCAAACTTCGAGTTAAAAATCTTAGAGTTTTTGGATCAGTATGTTATGCCTTATTTTTGAAAGAAAAATGAATTAAGCTTGACTCAAGAAGTTTAAAATGCACAATGTTTGGCTATTCTGATGAGAAGGGATGTGAGCATTGTGAGTAGGGATGTCATTTTTGATGAAACTGAGAGTAAGAGTTCTGAAGAAATTGACAATATTCTTCACAAGTTAGAAACTAAGCGAAGTAAAACAAATCGAAAAATTCAAAGTCAACCAACTTCACCAAATTGGTATGAACTTGATTTTCCTTCCTCTGAAGATGAGTCATCCAGTCCATATACATCAACAACATCAACTATGTCTTCTAGCAGTTCATCTACATCTCCAAGTAGTAGCAGTTCTTTTGACAGTGATTCTCCACACTTTTCACCTGAATGATGAACATCAGTTTATATTAATCCTCTTTACAATGATGGAGATTTTTCAAAATCACAAACAAGTGAGCACCAACTACCGAAATGGGTAGTTCAACTTTTGAAAGATGTAAAGCCTAATGAGCAAAATAAAACAAGCACCAGAAGGGCACATAGAAGTGAAGGCAATTTCGCCTTAATAGCACATGATTTTACTTAACCTTCCACATACAAAGAAGTAGTAAAACAAAAAGAATGGAAACAAGCTATGGCTGAAGAATATCAAGCAGTAATTGATAACAACACTTGGAAACTTGTTGATTGTCCATCAAATGCTAAACCCATAGGATGCAAATGGGTTTATAGAATTAAGTATAATAAAAAGGGAGAACTTCAAAAGTATAAATCAGGACTTGTTGCGAAGGGTTTTGCGTAGGAGGAAGGCATTGATTATGAGGAAACTTTTGCTCCTATAGCCAAATGGAACACCATCCGATTAACACTTGCATTGGCCACTCAAAAAGCATGGAAAGTTCATCAAATGGATGTGAAAAGTTCTTTTCTCAATGGGGATTTACAAGAGGAAGTGTATATGACCCAACCGTCAGGTTTTGAAATTGAAGGACAAGAACATAAAGTCTTCAAATTGATCAAGGCTTTATATGGATTAAAACAAGCTCCCCGTGCTTGTTATGCAAAGATGGATGAATACCTTAAGAAAGTTGGTTTTCAACGAAGTGAATCTGATGATACTTTGTATGTGTGACAACAGGGAAAATATCTGGTAATTCTTGTTATGTATGTAGATGATTTGATCATTACTAGCAACCATGATGATCATATTGCATAGATGAAAAAGGAGTTACATCCAGGTTTTAAGATGACATATTTGGGATTACTTCACTACTATCCTGGAGTTGAAGTCTTCCAACATCCACATCATATTTTCATTTCTCAGAGTAAGTATGTAGCAGAGGTTATTCAACGATTTGTCATGTAGGATTGCAAGCTCGTTCTCACCCCCATGGAGCAAAAGTTGAAACTTTCAAAATTTGAAGGGGGGGAAAGGTGGATAATACAACTTATAGATAGTTTATTGGGAGCTTGATTTATTTAACAAATACCCATCCTGATCTATCTTATGTAGTCAGTATTCTTTCATGTTTTATGTAGGAACGATGAGACAGCCACTGGAATCTAGCCAAAAGAGTTCTTCGATATATCCAAGGAACAAAAGATTTTGGTCTTCTTTACACAAAGACTAAAATTTTTGTACTTGGTGGATATTCCGATGCCGACTTTGCTGGAAGTATTGATGATCGAGCATCAACATTAGGTTATTTAATGAACATGGCATTAGCAGTAGATCTTGGAGTTGTAAGAAACAAGCTACAGTGGCCACTTCTTCAGCAGAAGTAGAGTACATTTCAGCATGGGAAGCAGCATGTGAAATTGTTTGGTTGCATCGAATTTTGCAGGACTTGGGCATTTCTGAGGCAGAAGCTACATCATTATTCATTGACAACTAGTCAACCATCAAACTTGCCAAGAACCCAGTTTTTCATTCAAAGACAAAGCATGTGGACACCAAGTATGATCATATCAGATTTCTAATTGCCAAAGATGTCCTCAAGCCAGTTTATTGCCCTTCTGAAAATCAGATATCCAACATTTTCACAAAATTGCTTGGTAGAATAAAATTTACTAGGTTCAGGGATGAAATTGGTATCTGTTGTAATGTATCTTTGGATCATAGGGGGGAGTGTTAGATGATCCAAAAATACAATTTTATCATAGGTTATAAAATTAGAATAAAATAATTATTAATTTAAGATATTAAATTAATAATTATCATTCTAGAAGTTGTAATTATTTAAATTAGTATATTGTGTAACTAAGATATGACCCCAAATGTGTCGTATCTTAGGCTCTATTTTAGGAGATTTGTTCGCTAGTTCGTCTGAATAGCATTTATTGTAAATGGACACTTGTTATTTAATAAGTGATCCATAATTAGAGGTAGTTAGGACATGGCTCTTATAAATAGCTCATTGCAAGAGTGTTTTGCTATTTGGGTGTAAACTCTTGCAAAATCAATTACGTAATTATTTTTTTCTGATTAATAAAATTACATGTCTCAGGACACTTCTTCCATATATATAACCTTATTTTCTCTCCCCCATAAACAAGAATAGTTGCATAAGACATGTCCATCTGAAGAGTTCCCCCTAATTTGGCACAACAAGACCTAGAAAGAAGCATTCCAAATTTGGGAGGGATATTTGTGACAACTATTTCAAGTACTACCCTTTTCATTGGAATTTGGGCAAGGGTGACTACTAAATCCTTAATCAATGCTAAGAAAGGCACCCTTTTGGAATAAAAAGTGTACAAATCATGGTAGGATCTAGTTATGTCAAGTTTTAAATGGTCCATAATAGCTTTTGGCATGAGGTTATGTCATGCTCTAGAATCAAGCATACAATTGTACAATATTGAATCATTTATCATAAGAGTTACATAGAAAGGAGGCACTATTTCATCGATCATATTTGAACTAGGACCAAAGACAATTGCTAGTTTTTCATCTTGAAGACTAATGATGTCATTTTCAGCAACAACTGAGGTGTTTTGTATCCATTTGGAGACCTCATTTTTATACCCAGGGTTTTTGGAAAGTTCTGAAAGTGGAACTGGGATTTTAACTCTTTCTAACTCCTTTTCAACATTAAATGTAGTCAAAACATTCTTTTCATTTTGAGTATTATGAGTTGACTAATTTAATGGTCGAATAATAGTTGTTTGAGTTTCAACAACTTTGGTACGGGGTTAAATTATTGGAGGTTCCTTAGGTGGTCTTCCAAGGGCAGGTCTAGGCCTAAGATGATATCTTTTGTTCAACTTTGCAATTAGGAATTCAGAGAAGGCATGGTATTTGGAAACCTGTGAGGATTCTTGATCTTCTTGAACCTGTTTTTGTTATGAGAGGGGAATAATAGAAATCTAATCAGGAGAAGTGTCCACATTATTAATGTCTTCAGTGATAGTCATAGTATTTTCATCAGGCTGTTGATCATATATCAATAAAGGAGTTACAACCTCTTGATCATTACTAGGTCTCTGAAGAATTTGTAATTTTGGATTTCTTTTAAACTAACCTTGATTTTGATTTTGGTGTCTAGTAACTATTTGTTGAATTGTCCTAGGTTGAGTCTCAGTCTTGGAAATCCTATTGGATATATTTCTAAGAAGTGAATTTATTTCATCTATTTTAGAATCTTCATTTTTAGTTTTAGAGGAAGTAGAGACCTCTTGACTAGTTTTAAGTTTCCTCTGTGCCTTTTCCTTTTTAGCCTTTAAAGTGGTTGAGGGAGCTCTATTTTCTTCTACCTCTATAGCATTATTTTTCATATCTTCAAGTGTTCTTGAAGTTATTTCTCTTAACATAACAACAAAATCATCTTCAAAATATTTTGAAAATCTTGATTTGATTGCTACTACAAGGGGTTTACAATCAACAGGCATATTACGGTAAAATTTGTTGAACCTTTTGATAAAATCAGAGACAGGTTCACCATACTTTCTTTTAAGTTCATCAAAATAATTCAAAAATTAAAGAATATCTATCTTCACTCCCCATTGATTCTTAAATATATTTGTTAGTTCTTCCCAATTTCTAATGGAATTTGTAGGTAACTGCCTAAACCAAGTTGTTACATTTCCTTCAAGAGACTGAACAAATAACCTCATATAAACATTCTCTTGTTCTATGTTCATGTTGTCTGCAAAGTCTAGGAATGCTCGAAGATGGTCCTCAGCTGAAGGACCAATTTTGCCATTATACCTACGCAGATGTTTCCAATATCCATTAGGGAAAACATCAAGGACTTGTGTTAAAACTAAAGCTGCATATATTGCCTATACAATGGGTTGGAATGCCATAGTAGAAGATGATATATGAGATGTTTGTGAGGATGATGATAAAGAAGGGGAAGGTGGTCATAAAGAAGGGGAAGTTGGTAAAAGAGGGGTGAACTACTATGTGGGGGTGAATTAGGAGGAGATAAAGAAGGTGGATACTTCCTGAATGATTTTAGAGGAGTTTTAATTACGAGCATGTGGACCTAAGATTGAATATCCTATTTTGTTTCAAAAAGTGGATTTTAATATATAAGAAATTTCCCTTTAGTTTGTGTAGAGGTAGAAGATTCAGGTTGTTCAAAAGTGTAATGAAATGAATAAGTGTTGGAGGAAATAAAGTCTATAGGTGTGTATTTAGGTAAGTGAACACCTAGGTTCAACTTAGATCTAGGAGACCTTGCTGGAAGTGGGGGTTCTGGATGAGATTTAAGTGAATGAATAAGGAAAGATGATTTAAAATCAACTCCCCTATCTAACAATTCGACAACCATAGGGGATAAATGAGTGGTATCTAGATCAGATGGAATGTAACTATACAGATCAAAATGTATAGTATCTTTGAACTGAAATTCTGAAGTGGAAGAAGATGGTTGATGTCTTCTTTTGGAACTGGTCCTTTTCAGAAGTTTCTCTAGATCTAACAGAGGATTAACTTTGTCAGACTCAGAATGGGATCTTGTGTTTTTAAAAGGTTTTAGTTTGACACAGTGGAGTTGCCAGGTGAAGGATTTTGACCTATCTAGACCTTTAGTCACCATAACAAAATAGGATATTTATCATTGCCCCAGGAAAACTATTAGGCCCCTACACTAGTAGTATATGGGCCTAACATGCATGTTAGGCCCCTATACTACTAGTGTAGGGGCCTAACAAAAACTTAATGGAATTCGAGTCACTAGCAATGGCGCCAGATTGATCTTGTATCTCTGAGATGATAATGGTCAGCTATCATGCCAGGGCATCTAAGATAATTGTTTTGGGGGTTTTGTTTCAATTTGGACGACCAATGTAGGAGATAAATTTAAAACAATGAGGCTTAATCCTTTGAATAATATTAATATCTACATAGAGGGTTGCTATTAAAATTCACACAATAATTTTAGCTTATAAGATGGTGGTGAGCAGAAACAGAGAAATGATATGATTATCACAGTATTCAGATTGAAAATTAAATAATCATAAGTATGAAAGCCTTTAAACTATGTTTAGAAGGTTTAACAAAATATGCTTAAGCTTACAAAAGGTGTTCATGATTTATTGATTTACAGAGAATTAATTAAAAAAAGAGTTCATTAATTCATTCTCTTTACAGATTATCACTTCAGAAGCTTATAGGAATAGATTGAAACCCAATTATTCCTACCTAGTTATCTTTGTAAGACATAAGAATATGAAGAAAAACATAATAAATAATACTCGAAAAACTTAAAGGAAACACAAAACTTTGTAAATCCGAATTTAGAATCCTTTGATTTTATATTAATGATCTAGAAAAGTTAAGTACATTTGAGGCTTCAAAATTCTTCTTCAAGGGTGCAACCCTTGATAACTCATGAAGAGAGTTATTTATACAACAATGGAACTGAGAAAATATACTCAATTGTTTTTACAAAAATAGATTATTACAAAATCAAAAATAAAAAATGCTAGTTGATCTGGCACTATTTTGGTGCTGAGCTGTTGATGATTGTCACTAGAAAAAATGAAAAATGTTGAATCTAGCTAACTGTTCCTCCAAAAACTAAATGTTATTATATCATCCATCAATCAAGTAAACCTATCAACTCTTCCCAGCATTTCATTTCTGGGATAGATATCTTAATTACTCTTCTATAGATTTCATATCTCTGTATATTTAGTAAAAGTGGGTTTTACTAAAAATATGTGTCTCATTTCATTCAAAATAAAGAAAGTATCCCTCGGTGTATTTACTATAAGTTCTAGTGTTACTGAACCTCTAATGTTTTAAACTGAAGCTGCAATTTTTCCCACCTTTGTCAGCTTCTGAACATAATCCTTAATTGGCATCAATTTGTCATCGATCATAAGCATAGAGGGTAAACACTTGCTGGTCAAGGGTTCTATCCTGCTGAAACACCTCTGAACTATGGTATTGACATTGTTGCACTTTTCCTGTAGCTGAAGGATGAGTTTTTTCTTGGTGATGTTCTTCTATACCTCCAATATAGTTGTTTTTCTATCACTTAGTACTAATTCCTCAAGCTCATAGCTGTCTTTGGAATTTAGGAACTTGATTATATTAGAGGCAATTTCTAGCATATCCTCAAGTTGCTTGGTAATGGTTTCAATTGCTTCTTGGGCTTTCTATAAGAGATCTTTCTGATGAAAAACTATCATAATATAGGGTCGAATATCCTTGATTGATTGTATAATTTCTTCCCACAAAATTTCCTTTGCTAAACCCAATTTGTTTCCAATGAAAGATTCATTGAGTTCCCTTTGTGGTAATTCAATTTGACCTTTGACTCTATTCAATTCAGCTGCATGTGAACTATCTGCTACTAACTTCATAAGCCGTAACTCCTTGAGTTCATCCTTCAGTTTATTAATTTCTCTTGTCTGGATAGAAAGGTTCTGAACAACTTCAGCAAGTTGTTTAGCTCCTTCTGCTACACCTATAGTCATTGTTATAGCTGAAGTGGAAAATTTGGTGGTGAGAATTGTTGTAAGGGGGGCTATATCCATTGGAGTTTGAGCCTTGTTAACAACTTCCTCTTTTTCCTTGACCAGTTTCTCCATCTGCTCCTCCATTTATTTGATCTACAAATTTTGTTCTATGTTGAGCTTCATCATGTTAGACTTCTGAGTTTCTGTCTCAATTTCTTTGGCGATTGGGTCCTGAGAAGCTGGCAACTTTAGCTACTTCTTTAATGTTGCAACTTCAACATTCTTTTTCTTAATAAGCTCTTCTGTAGTGTTTATGTTTGAGGGATCATATCCCATTTTTAGCACTACATTCTCCAAGGATTGAATCTTGGTATCCTTTGCTAATGAGGAGACTTTCTCCAACCTAAGTTGTGACTCATCCTTCACATTGGATGCAGATCCTTCACATTGAACTCAAAAAAGGTCTACTTTTGATATTGAGCAGCAGTCCTAGGCTATCAAACTTAAGCCTGCAGATAAGCCACCTACATTTTACCCTTCTTAGAGTCAAAGACTGAAATAAGTCTGGCCTAAGAATGGGAGGAATGTTTCCAAAACTATGTGTAGCTGTTCAGCTTCAACTATTCATTCTTCATTTTGATCTCATTGAAAACATAAAATATGTCTTCCCCCTTGTCCTTCTAAGTGCTTCCAATGGTCTAGGTTATCTGTTGTTCATGAGAAGTAGTGGAATGAGTTGGGGACTGTGTAGAATCTCCACTCGAATGTGTATGAAGCATAGTCTCTCCAAGTCCATCAAATGTGGTTTTCAAAGACTCATGTGTTTCACCTACAACCACAGAGATTTTACATCTCTTCTTTCCGTGCACAATCCTAAAACCGTGGCTTGATGCTTCAGTCATAGGGGATGATTGTTCTTCCCTCCCTCTCCTTGTTATATTTTCTTTTGGAAGTTGAGTTTGCACGTTGATGTAGAAACTACCTACTATTCACCCTCTTGGAGGGTGTTCTCTGCCCATTCCAACTGATTTTTATATTGTTCTATCTCAAGCCTGGCTGTGTGATGACATGCTATAAATTTTTTCTCCACCCTAGGCTTGGAAACTATTCCCATTGGGTCATACAACCAAGTGAAGCTGAGACCAAACTTCATCTCCTTTGGTAATTTGTCTACTTCCTCTCCTACTACCCTCGTGTTACAAATGAATGGAACAACTTGGGCTTTCAGCTTAAATTGTGATTTCTTCTTTGCAGCCACAAAGTGCACTTCATCTGCATTTAACCTCTGCCTTATATATTCCAGTGCAAAGATTTTGATAGGTGGGTACTTGGGCAGTTTGTAGGGTGGAAGCTCACAACCATAAAACCTGATCTTTGTATAGTTTTGGTAGCAATACCAAACCCTTGTTGCAGCTTGATCAACCAACTATAATATTTTGACAATCTCCTCACTAATCTTTGGTACTAGAGTGTTGCTCATAAGATTGATAGTTGGATTAATAAAGAGTTCTATGAACTGTTTATATGTAAATTCTTCTTTCTCCTTCATTCCCATTGAAGTCCATAATATCACCGATTGTTGATTTCCTTCCTCATCTAGCTTCTGTAAAGAAAATGGGAATTTGTCTCCTTGAAAATATATAAAAATGTAAACAAGTACTGAAGCATGCTTGAATACTTCTTTAGTATTAAACTTGACAAATTACTCATGTATTGCTTCGACCAGGAATTGACTGAAATCATAAATGACAGTGGGTTTAGAATGAGTAGAAAAGATAGATAAGAAACCAAGGATGGCTTCATTAACATTTGATCAGAGTTGTAACCAAGCAAATAAGAGAAACTAGATTTGATTTGCTTCGTTCTATCAGGGAAAATGGATGAACCATAAGGAGTGTTTCTTCTAGGTAGAGGACTATCAATAGCTAGAAAGAGTTGAAAGGTCTGGGATCTTTTAATAAAGTCTAGTTTTTTATAGGCTTCTATGAGGTTTTGATAGGAAAAAGGATGGGTTGGTGTAGTAGCAGTGGCCCGTGGCATTTTTTCAATGGAATGAGAATTGATTAAGTAAAGGGTTTCTCTTGTGGGTGAATAATTGCTCTCTGACTCGGATCATAAGATTCATGGCATTTCCTCACAAATTCAAGTGCTCTATGTATCTAAGGAAAAGTATAGTGACGGATTTGGGAGTCCGAGAACCCTATCTCATCTATCTCGTCAATTAATTGGTCTTCCATACAACAATAGATCTCATATAAATCAAATTTAGAAGAAGTATCAATGATTTTACAATCTATGTCGACAAATGGGTTATGATGGAAGTCGACATGTGGATGAATGAGAGGATTTGGGACTTATGCAAGTTTTTTTCCCTTGGGAGGCATTCTGTTAAACAAATTGTAGACTAAAAATGACAGAAATAGGCTTGAAATGGAGTGGTTATAGTCATTTTTCTGAACAGGAAAAATAATTGCTTGATGTCAAACAATGGTTGAGCTATGGCGAAGAAATCTCCAATGATCAGCTTTGGCTACAGAAATGGACTCTGTAATTGTTTTCATGAATTAAGAGGGTCTATAATGGAAAAATTGGAGGGTGGGTGGCAATGAACATTTGAATTTTGTATTAATAACTCAACGAGATTAATTAACAAGTATTTGAATCATAAATTTGCGGGAGTGGCATTGAATGGATAATGGATAGGCAACAGTTGATTGGATGGTAGGCATGAGGTGGAGCGTGAAGTGTAGTGCGACATGGAGTGGCGGTAAATGGTCATTTAATATACTGCGTTCGGGGATAAGGTGAGGGTATAAGTAGTTTTGGGATTTGAAGTCCTGAAGCACAAAAAAGCGGAAAATGTTGTTTATGTTGGCGATATTGGAAATTGGCCATTTCAGATTGTTCAAACCCCCCCCCCAGCGCCCGGCCGATAAAGTTCAGACGGTGAATAAGGGTCGAGGAGGGACGTGGGCGATTAGATCTTGGGTGTGCATGACACATGAAAGGTGAGGTGGGGGGTATTTAACACATAAGCGAAATTGACGGTGGGGTGAGAACTTTGAGGGCGGATGTGACAGCTATGGGTTATGGCAATAAATGGAAGGATGGAAATATTTATGAAATAACATTACAGCCTTAAAACTTCAAGTTAATTAAAACCCATCATCTAATGTAAGTTTTCCCAATGTTACAGCTTAGAATAAAAACATTTGATGCTCCAATTACATTTCACATGTCTACCTACCCCTTTTACTCCTAATATTTCACTTATTTTTTAGAGTGCATTTAAGCTAGCAACTCAACATTTCCTCTTTATGACTAATCCACCCCTATCCCTTATTTCCTCCATTGGCTCAATTTAAACCGTTGAGCCAATTTTATTTGCCACCTATTGCTACCTATTAACAAAAACTTAATACATATCCAATCATGATTAAACTGTGTAACTAGATTGTATAAATTAGTGTGGCATTTTAAACAAACTGCACATGACGTTTATTTGCAGAAGTAAATTAGACTAAAGTAGCAGCATTTAGACTTGCAACACTTTAAGAGTTTATTGTTTTTGTTTTTATTCCTAACCTAACATTTTATTTTTTTCCTCCATTCATCTATTCTAACATTTATTTGATATGGACATATTTATCAAAATATTTCCTAACATCTTTTTATTCAGTATTCTTTTTGTCCATATCCTAGCTTAACATTTTTTTGAAATATATTTTCATTTTTTGACTAATTGATTCTAACTTAGCAAAACCAAAAAATGCTACACCAAGTTGAACACAAAGTGTGAAACAAAGATGAACTCAAATAAGTACAAGTACGTGATGAGTGCAAGATAGTTCAGATGATTTTAAAGAGGGATGCTCCAAAACGAAGCCAACCCAAAAATTTGGAGGGTGGTTGTAGCTCCTACAAAATATTCTTAAATTAGATTTTTTTTAGTAGTCTTATAGACTAAATGACCTTTTGAAACAAGATTGTGCTTTCTTTCCCTTTTTGTTTAAAATACATTTTTGAAACATAAGTGGATGCAATTCCCTAAAAATCCATTTGAGTATTCGAATCCTACATATCAAACATCTTAAATCAATATTTTTAAAAATCTGTCATATTGTAATTAAAATATGCTAGAAAAAATGCCTTAAAAAGAGTCATTTCATCTAAGTCTTTTTTCCACACATCATACTTAAAATATATATATATTTAAAATTATTCTACTTTTTCCACACATCATACTCATTAAAAAATAAATTTAAACCAATTTAACAACTCTAACTATCCATTTTAAAGAAAAAATGTCACTTATGCTTAACAATAAATACCCACTCCAAAATATTAAATGTTCCATATATTGAAATACGAACTCATAGATGTAAAATAATAACATATTTTTTATATATCATGATCTGCATATATTTATAATAATAACCTCATCCTAATCTTAACCATAAATAATCTGTGTTTTTTTTCACACATCCTACTTATTAAAAAATAAATTTAAAATTATTGAATCCAATTTAACAACTATCAATTTTTAAGAAAGAAAAAAATAAAAATAAAAATAAAAATACTTATGCTTAATAAATAAATGTTCCATATTGAAATGAGTCGTTAAATTTGATGCCCATATGTCCGTATTTTTACCCGTAAAATAAGTTTTAATCTAAAACTTCCACGTCATGCTCAACTTGCCATTCATTTTCAAAAACGACCGGCATGCTAAAAAATTAAAAGTTTAAAAAAATTATAATATTTTTTTTTATATATATTTAATATGGTGTGAAGAGTGTACTTGATATAAATTTATAATCTCCACAAGCTCCAAAGTCCACACTCCGGCCAGGGCAACTTGCAGTGGTACTCACTCCATTGAATTCACAAAAATAGGGGTGATTTTAGGGGCGAAATTAAGGGGTTTTAAATTTTTAGTGGGAGAATATTTTGTATCATAGTACATTTTTACAAATCACCTCAAATAGCCCACCTTATTTGAAGGGAGAGTGTAAAAAAGGTAAATTTAGCCCTTGAAATTAGGATTTACAACCTTCCATTCCCCATTTTCAAGAATAGGTTTTATTTAAGTGAATCCATTCGCCCATTTTCAAGAATAGGTTTTATTTAGGTGAATCCTATGGGCCAGAGGCCCAAATACCATATTTATAAAAGAGTTATGGTAAATTAATAGAAATATAAATAAATGAGAGGTATGGTAAATAAATAAACCATAATTAATAAAAATATAAATAAATGAGAGGTATGGTAAATAAATAAAGCATTTTTTATACTTACTCCATAAGTCACATTATATACATGCAAGGTTGTAAACAAATAAAAATATAAGTAAAGTGGAGGTATCATAAATAAATAAAACGTCTTTTTATACTTAATCAAAATGTATGGTAAATAAATAAAAATATAAATAAATTAGAGTCATGCTAAATAAATAAAAACTCTTTTTATATTTAGTCCATAACGCTCATTCTATTTATGAACACTCAAGAAAGAAAGAGGTTTTATTTAAGTGAATCCTATGGGCCAAATACCATATTTGTGAACGAATTATGGTAAATTAATAAAAATATAAAGAACCCAGAGGTATGGTAAACAAATAAAACATTTTTTTATATTTACTCCATAAATCACTTTGTATTTATGAATGATATGGTAAATTAATAAAAATAAAATAAACTAGAGTTATGGTAAACATTTTTTTTTTTTTTTTAATACCATTCAAAAAAACATTTTTAACCCTAATATTAGTATTAATAAAATTTAACATTAATAAAAATAAAAATGGCACATGGTATTGACCCATGGTATTCACTTGGAATGTAGCCTATTTAAATGAGTGAATTAAACTAGAATAGATCCATCTTTACTCTGAATCTACTAAATTGCGTTGCGAGGTTTTTAAAATCCCTTCCTCTCTGTACAAATAAAAACTAATTTCTTGTAATTTCTTGAAGTGATTCATGGATCTATCATATAATTGTGTGGTGCCAAATTTTATACTAAGTTTTTCGTTTGTTTTTATATTATTGTATTTGTATGTTAATGCAATTCTATTTTATATTAAGCGCTGTATTATTCTAATTTTCATGATGTATTTTGTGATTCTAATATCCTCTCATTTATGTAAGTTTTCCTACTCTCAGATGTATTTTGTGATTCTAATGTCCTCTCAGTTATGCGCTTTATGAAATACGGCAAAGTTTTCCCACTCTCAGCAATATCATTAGATCCTTATTTTAGTTTGCAGGTAAACCACATCGTGAGCAGCTAATACCATGGACAACCATTGGAAGCAACTTTTGGTTGAGAAGCTTACCAAGTTGAATAGCACAAGAGATAGCATCCAAGGTAATTGTTTTTCAGGGATTCGCTGTGGTTATTTTTCAGAATTTGGAAATATATTTGTAAACCATGCAGGTAGATTAGGGTTAATTTGTCAACTGTAGATAGGGTTTAAATTGTATAGCGGAGGTTGAGGATGGGAAGTTTCTTTCAGACAAATTCTAAATTTCATATAATTCTACTTTCACTGTAGATTTAATTGATTCGCTAACATTAAGCTCAACTTTAACATTATTATGCAATGGAAGATTGACGTAATAATGTTTGCCTTTATCAGTCACTTCCTGTTGGTGCATCTTCTACCGGAATAGCGCAGAGACGATAGTGGAGACATGGTGTAGACAATTTGAGAAGGCCGTCGAAAACAGCCAAATCTCATTGCTTTATCTCGCGAATGACATCTTACTGAACAGCGTGGAGAGGAACGGCTGCGAGTCATTTGTGAGCGAATTTTGGCGGGTTCTACCAATATATCTTAAACATATATATCAAAATGGAGGACAAGATATAATGGAAGTTGCCTCCAACCTGGTATAGACTTCCTTCTCTGAGGCCAGATGAATACTTGATTTTTGAACTTTTGCGTTTTCTTTTAGGTCAGAATGTAGTATGATCATTTCATGATTTTCTTGATAAATGTGTAGGTTGGCATATGGCAATATCATAATGTTTTTAAATCAGGTCATCACAACCTGATAACACATTTGATAACACATTTTCTTGGAGAAAGGCCAACATCAATGCTCCCTAGAAAAAGGGTGAGACAATTTATAATACATTTGTTCACTGCTTTCAACAATATTGTAATACAGTTTCCCGCTTATGTTTTCTGTTAATTGGTATCATTTTAGAAAGTCGAAGTTAGATTTGAAGATGGAGGTAGTGGTAAGAAAATATTAGCAGCATACAAGGCAGCCTGTGAGGATCATATAGATGAAGATACAATATTGAAAGCATACGGCTCTTCGGCGAAACGAGTGAAAGAGATAGAGAACGATGTATGCAACGGATGTAAGTAGACAAACAACTTTTAATCGTTGTGTTTGTTTATTGAGTTTTAAATGGTTGTGATTGTTTATTGATTTCGTTTAACTAAAATTTTGAGAAAGATGTTAGTTTAATAGTTAGATGAGGAAGTCTGGCAGGTTTATATATTTTCTATTAATAAAATTGTTTTAGTCTTTCTATCAAAGCTAAGTGGGTCTCACTCTTCTGTCCAAATACTATATATCTATAGTTAGATATGCAACAGAAAATTTAAAAGCTACCCACATAAACAAAAATTAAGCATAATGAAACTAGTCTTTCTGAACATTCTGCTCATTCCATACACCTCCAGGATGCAAGGGATGTGAAGGTTGATGTCTTGTTTGTGCAACTGAAATAGTATTTTATCCATGTCTTTTTTATAATTGGGAAAGCCCTGCATTGTAATTGCCATGCTGAGCAAACTTTTCATCAAGAAGTACAAGTACAAAGTGTGTTTGAATTGCGTAATTCTACCTTGCGTATTCCTTAGATCAAGGTTTGAATTGTGTAATTCTACCTTGTGTATTCCTTGGATGAGGGACCATCGTCCTCCAGTCTTCTATCTCATCTTCGGGTTCCCTTTCCTATTTTATCTCATCCTCCCAGTTGTCAATCAACTTACTAACTCCTTCATCACTTTCATCAACTTCCTCTGCTATGAGTGCTTACCTTGTGCTTGGTCTCTTGGTTTCGCGAAGGGGTGGAGCCATACCCTTTTCCTTGATGCCATGTTGATAGTCAAACAAAGTTAGTGCCATCATTCCATTCACATCATCTCATCACAACTCCTCATACCATGCCTCTTTGTCATTTCCTTCAGGTTAAGGTATCCCGGTGCCCACAAGTGGCAAGGGAAATCATGTTTCCACTGGAGTTCCTCAAGCCCCTCAGAGTGCCCTTCCCCTGCCATGGTGCAATTTCTTGTCATCCCATTGTAGCTAGAACCAAGCCTTCAGGCTTGTCTAGAGCCTAGCTCTATGATTGTTATCATACTGTCATGCCAGCCATGGTTATGCTTGCTCCTCTATCCCTTATACTGCCCAAGGTCCATAGTTGCACCCTTGCTACCATGTGTATGCAGATGGGAGGGCTTTCTCACCTGATTATTGACATAGCTAATATCCTGCCCCTTCTCCCAACCCTGCTCGCAACTCTTTCCTACCTTTGCTCCACCCAACATTACAACTACAGAGCTTAAATGCAATAAAAACAAAATGCAGAGCCACCCCATGGCTTTTCCTTTCCTCCCCTTGTTTCTCCTGGACACTGTTAAGCCCCATTGGCGCAGCCTCTTGCTCCTCCTTTCCCCGTGAAACCCCCACCAACACATGTAATTGATGGAGGAACTCAACCAGATCATAGAAATGATGTAGGAATTAAACAGAATTACATACTAGAGAGCTGTTGCCCTCAGCTACGCCTCTCTTAGGCTTTGAGACGCCTTCTCCACTGCAAATTTCCCCTGCCATGCAAATCGGATTCCATTCCATCTCAGCTACCCTGTCTTATTTCTCCCTCTGCTACCTTGAAAGCTCACAGACATTGCATTCATAGCTAAAAACACTGCACCCCTGCCTTGAACATATAGAGAAGGGGGTACAAACCGTGTCACTTCTCCTTTAACACCCTCTCTCATCCTAATCGAGAGAATATTCTTTTATGTTTTCATGTAATATAGTTATTTTAATATTTTATTTTATTTTCGCGACTTATTTTATTTACAGTTTCTATAATGGATATACTCTAATTTTTCACAGATTTTAAAACTCTTATACAGGTAAATAAAACCATGTCACTTCGCCTTTGACACCCTCTCTCTCATCGAATGTTCCTTTCATGTTTTGATGTAATATAGTTATTTTAATATTTTATTTTATATTCGTGGCTTATTTTATTTACAGTTTCTATAGTTGATATACTCTCATTTTTCACAGATTTTAAAACTCTCATAATAATATACAGGTAAATAAGGTAAACCCATAATCTAAAAATAAATATAAATTTTATTGCAATTTCTCTGGATGAGATTTCAGTTGCAATTTGTTGTAAAATAAATTCAGCAATATTCCATAATATTTATATTCATTGATCAATTTACAGGAATATAGGCTGGAGACTATTCGGGATCAACTCAAGGTGAGATTGCCAGCCATTCATTTCATACAAATCCTCATGGTGCTTTCTTGCTATAAAAAGGTCGATCTCATATTTGAAATTCATCATATCTCATATAATCAGGATGCCGAGGATGAGGCTGAGAATGCACGGAGGATTCGGAGGATGAGCCTACAAAACATAAGTGATGGCTCGCATACAATTTACAGTCAAAACAGCACAGTAGCAAACACAGAGAGAACCCAGATACAACCAAAGCCAAAGCCAGCTTCAACCACGTCTATGGGCCACAAAAATGGAGTATTGGAGCAGAGTATTGGAGTACTGGGGCATCAACTCAAGGTGAGATTGCCAGCCATTCATTTCATACAAATTCTCATGGTGCTTTCTTGCTATAAAAAGGTCGATCTCATATTTGAAATTCATCATATCTCATATAATCAGGATGCCGAGGATGAGGCTGAGTATGCACGGAGGATTCGGAGGATGAGTCTACAAAACATAAGTGATGGCTCGCATACAATTTACAGTCAAAACAGCACAGTAGCAAACACAGAGAGAACCCAGATACAACCAAAGCCAAAGCCAGCTTCAACCACGTCTATGGGCCACAAAAATGGAGTATTGGAGCAAAGTATTGGAGTATTGGGGCATCAACTCAAGGTGAGATTGCCAGCCATTCATTTCATACAAATTCTCATGGTGCTTTCTTGCTATAAAAAGGTCGATCTCATATTTGAAATTCATCATATCTCATATAATCAGGATGCCGAGGATGAGGATGCCGAGGATGGGATTCGGATGAGTCTACAAAACATAAGTGATGGCTCGCATACAATTTACAGTCAAAACAGCACAGTAGCAAACACAGAGAGAACCCAGATACAACCAAGGCCAAGGCTAAATCCAGCTCCAAATTGGTGGTGGTTGTTTCGATTCAAATAAATAGCATTGGAGTGGGGAAAATTCATAGGTAGCATCCGGGATGAGATAATTCACAGTGGCAATTTATAACATTGTTTCATTTGATGATTTTTGCTTTACAAGACTGAATATAAACATTGGAAAATCTTCTGACGTATTTTCAAAGCAATAACTTTTCGGACAACAGATAATTATTAAAGTTTGACGACAAAATGAGCTTGTGTCCCTAGTTTGACATGTGATAAAGTGTACATACGTCGATTTTCTAACTCTTGTGAAACATTAGAACATTAAATGGAAAGCCCATTTATCGATTACTCGTTCCATTCTCTTTACTGAAAGCGGTTTACGATTTGAGTATCTCATTATCGAAAGCAGTTTATGATTTGTGTCTCTCAGTATCGAAAGCAGTTTATGGTCTCGCTGTTGAGAGTGGGTTTTGATTTGAGTATATACATAAGTTTAGTTATTAGTCAAAATCAGTTTAATATTTTAAGGTTTTTTTCAATGAATACTTAGTAATGATTTTTTCAATGAATACTTAGTAAGTCTTTGTAGAATCATGTGATTGAGTTGTGGCATGGATTCAGTAGGCATCTGTGTTTGGGTCATGCTCTTGATTTAGGACCACATGATACAATTTTTTGTTTTAAATTCCCTTATCCTTAGCTTTGAGCAAGAATAGTTGTGGAACTAGATGGCCTCTTCTTTGTTGACAACTTAATGCATCTTTGGGGGGGACCTGTCCATGTTTGAGTCCAAAGGAGACATGTGTGGATGTGGGATTTTATATATGGACTTTTTATATTGTACATATGTAGCAGTGGTATCCCTTTCTCTATATTTTATCTTTTTGTTTTGACAAATAGTGTGGGTGTTGCCCAGGATGCTTATTGCATGATAATCCTTTGCAAGGTCACTATTGAGGAAAATAATATGTTGGTTCAGGATATTATGAGATAGTATTTATGTGCTTCCTTTAATTCTATGCAAAATGGAAAGTCCTAAAGATTGGATGATTTTCCTTATCAAGTCTCTAAGTTCATGTGGGACTTTATTGGGGATCATATTTGTTGTTTATTTTTAGATTTTTGTCTTTTTTTTTCTAGGTTCCTCTTTGAGTCCCTCAAATATCAATTATGTCTTGATGAAGCCTATTCCTAAGAATGCAATAAGAGACTCTATAGGTGGTTGGTATATTATTACTTTTCTTACCAATGCCTACAAATTTGTGGCAGAGGTTTTTTCTTTGAGGATCTCGTGAGTTTCCAAGTATGTAGTGCGACCGAAGTGGACTAGGTTTGTCCAGGGGACTGGTCAGCCTAGGAGGAAATGGAGTGGGCCATAGAGATAGGGAAACAATGCCTTAAGTTGAAGATTGATTTCGAAAATCCTATGATCGAGTTGGTTGTTCTTTCTTCTTTAAGATACATTGATGTGCTTAGGTTATGATTCAGAGTGAGTGGGTATAATGGGTGACATTTTAACTAATTCCTTGGCCTTTGTTTTGTCATAAATCCTTATCACTACAGATATTGTTACATTAGTTGATTTAGTAGGGCCATCCTTTTGTACCTTATCTATATTTGTGCATTGTCGATGCCTTGGGTTACTTTTTGGAGGCAACTTGCATTGTAACAAAGATCAACATTATTATACTTTTAGATGGTTGACAAAGGTTAATAACTATTTTGAAGATGACTCTTACTTGCTTGGACACCTTTTGTGGAGTCTTGGGTGCCATTTTCAGCCCTCATAAAATTGATTTTTGGCTTCTTGGTTGGATTTGTATCTAGAATGGACTCCTATACCTCGGCTATATTTTTCATGGAGTGATTATTAGATTTGATATTCTTTTTGGGACTAAGTTATCACCTATGGACTCATTAGATGCAGAAACTTATCTGTTTTACTACATTTATTGAAACTCAACATTTTATTCATATTAATTACTTATAGGTGACATATCAAATACTTTATTTGTCCCCAACCTAGGAATTGAGTATAACTAAAAAAATTTGTTACTAGGTTTTCACGTTTTTAAATGGACCCTTGTGAATCTTCTTATCTAATTGCCTTACCTTTCAAATTACATAATGGTGAGCACCGGTATTGCAACAATAACTCTGCAACTCCTCGGGGCTTCCTACTTTATTTTTATCAACCCGGTAGTTCATAACAAACTTGGAAGTGACAGTGTTGTATGCACAAGTACTAGCTCTCACTGCACGCTGTCACTTGGTCAACTCACGCAAGATCACTAGGACCTCAAGCCAACTTCTATGAGTTTCCAAAAGAAGTTTTTAACTGTGATGAAAGAAAGTAAACTCTACAAAGACTATTCTATTTGCAGAAAGAGAAAGAAGACTCGAGTGTAAAGCAAACCCTAGCAAACCCTAATTTACCCACTAACCCTACTTTTGCAGAAAAAGAGATGAAAACTGATGAAATGAATGCCATTGACTACTGGAAAGGTAAATTACATCTATTCAAACTATTCCTAGAACAAAATGAGAAAAGAGCATCTTTTTGCGTTTTTATGTGTTTTATGTGAAATTGTTATGCATGTGATTTTGTCTGTTTATGACTGTGGTAGAGGGTTGGTGGCAATCGAGGGTGGATTTGGTTTGTGTAGAGGTGTAAGAAGGTGTGGAGGGGTCCTAAGGAGCCTCTGCTAACCCTCTAAAGACTTACCCTATAATCAGATTTCAAAAAATCACTCACACGAAATTCTACAAGAAACTACAAGGGATCTACACGAGGATCTACAAGAGGATGCCAAGAGTTATTTTAGAGGGTTTAAAGTTGGAAAAATGGTGGGAAAAGGGAGCTAAAGACTAGAGGGATGTTTTGAGGTGTATGGGGCTTAACAAGGATGATTAGGAAAGAAGATTATGGTTGGATTTGTTCAAGAGGCAAGAGGAAAGCTTATGAGGAAAATGCAGAAATTAGGGTGGATTCATGAAGGACTATGAATGACTGGTGAAACTTGTGAGAAATGAGGTGATGCTGGCTACTTTATTGATGTATTATGAGTTGAGGTGTGTTGAAAGAGATCTGCACATCTAACTACCGAAAGTGAGCAAGAAAAGGACTAGCTACATCAAGAAAACATAACCATATCTCTTGTTAACCTAATTTCTAACCTAGAAACATGAAGTGCTGAACAATACCCTAGGAACAGAAAATCTTGCAAAGAGATTTATTACAAAAATAGGAAACAATCTTGGCAAAATGAATTTGAAGCAACCTTTTAACTTTTCAAATAAAATTATCACACTAGAAATTGCATGGAAAAAGCAAAACTATGTTTTTGGTGGCATCAATGGTGCCTTGACCTCAAATCATGGTCCTAGGAAGGGAGAAAGGAGATCAGGGCCTGTTTCTGGCCTTTTTGAGCCTTAGTCTATCACTGTATTAACCTACTTCAGCAACTGAAACAAAAAGAAACTATGCAAACCATCAAAAGAAACCTATTCTAAACAAGGTAAAATGAATCTATGTAACAAAAATTAACTCATGAACTGAAGCAAAAACATATAAGTACAAAGTAAGAGGTGTTGGGTAGCCTGGGTTGGGCTCTAACCCAAGAGCTTCAGCCCTTTAAAAGAAATTAGTGCGGGCTCAGAAAATATGTCATCTCCATTATCAAAATAAATGTCACATTACATAAATTGTTTCAAAAAAACAAGCTCGAAAATGAGCTGAACAAGAGCTGCACAAAAGTGTGAGAATTCTACTAATGAATGGCTAAAATCCAAGTAAAAAAACTGAACACCTAAGCCCTTCTATTTATTCAACTCGAGCCTCCAACAACTCTCCTAAAATCAAGGGCTCAGTTTCCTAGAGCTAGAGAGAGACAATAGTTCTTGATTTGCTCGACTGCCCCTTGGATGCTTCAATGTCTCTTTGTGCTACAAGTTTCCAATGGAGGATTCGAGGTGGGGAGTCATAAATGAGGAGGACACCCTACTACAAATCCTCTCCCTTGTTTTCCTCGAATATTTGCTGCCAAATGCTCATTAATCCTTTGAATTTGTCTAAAGTTGACCAAAACTCTACATAAAGCACACATTAGACTTCATGGCATAATGACTAACCCAATTCACTCCATTAGCATAAATATAATCAGAAACATGCAATAAACTAATGAGAATGGTAGATTAAGTCGAATTAAGAGGAAGAATGAGCCCATATAATTACCTATTTATGGGGGTCATCATCACCCCCTTGCTGAAAGTGTTGCTCATCCTCTAAGTAGCTAATCTATCTCCTCATCCTTGATGGCCTTGATGGCCTCCCTAACATTCCATGATTCAGATATGAGATCCTCTTCCCTATCATGCAATCCATCCTTGGCATCCAACTTTTCCCACTGATGTTTTTGCTCTTCTTCCTTTGTGCCTTCTATATGCCTTACAGTGCTAAATTGTTTGCCCAACTCTCTCAAATTGTCTTCCATGTGCCCAATGTCTTCCACCCCTTTTGATTTTGTGACCTACATCCGCCTATGGCTTATGACCCTTGCTTTTTCTAGCTCAAATAAGAGCGAGACTGCAAATTTTTGAGGGATAATTTTTCCTCCTTCAAGAAGGTTGTAGTAAGAGACCAAATTAGGTTGTGGGTCAAGTCCTAGTATCTCTTTTGCCTTATCTTTCTCCTCGGACTGCTCTTTTGCCTCTTTCTCAAGTTTCCCAGTTTCTCGTAGCTTTGTCCAGGTCTCCTGTACGGTCGTCTGTGCCTCCTGTAGGACAGTTTTAGAGTCCTGTAGTTTTATCCATTCTTTCTAAGTGGAGGTCTTAGGACTTCCTCTCTCATAGGTGATGGGGGTTCTGGATGGAGATTCCTCGTTTTTTCCAATAGAGGAATCTTCAATAATGATGGGCTCCTTTGAAGATGGCTGAGGCTTCCCCATCTTTATTCTGGTGCTTTTTTGAGCCTTGAAGTACATAGATGGTTGTCTTTTCATTTTTCCTTTTGGCTTGGCTGGAGTACTAAGTGCAGCCAGAACAATTGCTATCTCCCTTGCTAGTGTCTTAGGAGACACTTCTTCCTATTTTGGTTCTTTTCCTTCATTTGTTGCCTTTTCTCTTCCTACTGGTTTTGCTTCTTTTGTCTCTGATTTGGTTTTCTCCTCTTCTTTCCTAGCTTCTGCTTTTTTTGAACTGTCCTAGGCTTCTTCTTTTCGGTTCTAGGCCTATTCTTTTTCTCTACTATGGTTTTACCCTTTTCTACTTTTGATTCTTTCCTCTTTTCTACTTTAGGCTCATCTCTGGTGGTGTCACATTTCTCCTTTTCTGTCTGGTTTTCTTCTATCTTTGGTTGGGTTTCCTCTTCTTCCATTTGAGTGTTCTTCTCTTCTTCAAGGATTTCTTTCCTAGTTTCTCCTCTTTGTTCTTCTTCCTCACTTTCAGGTGGACTAAGGTCATAGGTGAGAGTTTTTATATCATCCTCTTTAGTCATGTTTCTGAAAATCTCCCAAGCTATGGGAATTGTGAAAGTGTGGAGGGCATATTCCACTAGTAATTTAATTGGCCCACGATGAGCCAATTGATCTAGAACTCCTACCTTAAATTTGATGCTAGATTCTATTAAAGATTGGAGGAGAAAATAGGGAACACTAAATTTTTGAGGTGCAGGGAGATCCATGCCATACCTCAATTCATGCAAAATCCTGAAATGATACCCATAAACTATGTTGTATATTCCTTCACAAGAGAAGTATTTGATAATCTAATAGCTTACCTCATCCCAAGGGTAAGGTATGTTGGTTCTCTTGATGCAATTCTTGTCTTCCACAAGGTGCTCATTAGGCTGGAAAAAGGTTTTCTTGGCAACCTGACCCAGTGGTTTTTCTTCCTTGCTCCAGGGTAGTCCAAGTGGGAGACCTGTGACCCTACTGATGAATACTAGTGTGAGTTCTATGGTTAGACCCCTGAAATTGACAGTGGCATTGGTTTTAGAGTGAGGTTTTAAAAATAATGCAAATTCCTATGTGACTTCATCATCATACCCATGAAACTTTTCAAAGAAAGGAGTCCAATTTGCTTTAGTAAATAGTGCTACCACTTCTGGATGTTCATGCTGCTTAGTTGAATTCAGAGGCTCCTTCCTCATAAAACCCCCTGTCATGATGTTTTAGATTCCGCTGGGATATTTTCGTTGAAGAGGGAGGCAGCAAGTTTCAATCCCGAAAATAAAGGAACAACTGAGGTTTTCTCTTAGGAAACATAGAGAGAGTTTTCATGTTCATTCTTTTAAACAAAAACTAATTGCAACTTTCCTTCCTTCCAAACTCGGTTCTCTAGACTTACATTACTTCTCTGTCTATTTGAGGGAAACAATACCTTAAAATAACAGAGAACATACAGGATTGTGTCTTTCTTCTTACAAAATGTGCAGATTACCCAATATAACTTCACCCTTTTCAGGCTTACTTTTCTAAAGTTACATCATATTTTTTCATTGGAGAATACCATGAAGGAGAAAGAGAGTATTTCGGGAAAAGAGAAAATGGAGAAATTGTATATATAATTTCTTAAAAACACACACAGACTCTATTCTCACTTTGCTTCCTTTTTCAAATCAATACCTCACTTGGAATTGCACCATCCTTTATAGAGACAAAAATGCAGAGAGGGTCTACACAAAGCCTACCTCTTCGAGCTCGAATTTGCCATAAAATCCTGAATTTTCCTCTGCGATGCTACTCACTGGCCCTCTTGTAGAAAGGCTCTTGTAGAACTGTGTTTCTGCTCCTATAGAGCCTGATAAGTGGGTAGGTCTTGAAAATGACAGAATTTGACTATTTCGAGGCTCTGGAGGAGGTAGGTAGGTTGCTACAGTCAAGAGCACATCAATACAAATGAGAACAAAGTTGGTGAAGGTGGTCGACTGTAGCATACTTAAGCATACAAGAGAGTTCTTCGATGATGAGGTGAGGTGGTAGGAAGGGTATGTTACCCTCAGTCGGACCATTGGTCCCCACTGCAGTGTCATCATGGAACTTTTATGCCACCTACCGCAATAATTTCCATCATTCCCGTCGGATTCTGCCACTACCTGTTCTGAGATTTTTTTGAGTTGACTGAACACACTTGCTGAGTGTACCTATGGAGCTCTATTTTATTTGGACGAGGGTGGACAGTTAGCTAGCCACTGATCTAGTTCATTCTCGACCATCTCATTTGTCCATGCAGTTTTTAAACTATACCCATGCAACAGAGGAATATGTTTAGTCACTTACCTGTTAGACAAGAATTGCATGCTACCATTATGTTGCATGCTTAGACTTTGGCATTCTATCCATGGATTTTTGTTGCTGGTGCTTGTGGCTTTTGGATTGGTGGCTCAACTACCTTTTACAGGTGATCTTCAATCAGGATCTAGCTCCTTGCACATTCTACACATCTGTGGCTGAACTAACCCTACCTCTAGAGCTCGAGTTTTAAGGGGATTAGCTGCTACATGAATCCTACAGGAATTCTTGCAGCTACTTCTCCCTCTAAAAATTTTGTCTAAGTCTTGAGAAACGACTTGAGAGGAATCTGAGGAAGATTTTATCAGTCATGGGAAAGCAGTTGCTATGCAATAGGTAAGAGTTAAGGATGCTTCTTGTTTATTTTTTATTTTTAAAAACCAAAAGAAACAAGATTTTTGTGTTTTATGTGCAGGGAAGAAATAAGCAAGTAGAAATGTAGTGGTGCAGGTATGGAATGGAGGGTTATGAAAATGAATGGTGGTAGGATGTCCCATAAGACTTCTGTGAAGGTTTCTAGCTTTTCAATCACTTCTTTTACTTGACTTCAAGCTTTCTGTGATTTCTACAGGACCTTCCTGTAGAGCACACAGTGCTTCCTACAGGATGCATAGATTTCAGAAAAAGCAATACCAGGGGATGGAAGAAGACAAGAATGATGGAAGAGGGTCTAGAAGATATGTAATCGGCTTTTGTGATGTCCCCCTTTCCTTCTTATGTCCTACTGCAACATGCAATGCACTCAAAAAGAAGTTAATTTTTCTTTTTCTGTTCTTTTTTTTTTTTAAAGAGACAATTAGGGTGCCTCCAGGAGGTTTTCACCCTACCTGCCTGCCCTTGGTGCCTCCAAGGGGATGTTTTCACCTAGGGATGTTTATTATCCTCATTTTTTTGTTTTTTTTTAGGGAGTGGATGGAGTGGAGGTAGAGAATTGCTCCACTACCAACACTGTTTTACTCAGATTTTCAATGAATTCTTGCTTGGAGAGGGGTTTCTTGTAGATTTTCAACCTATGCCCATTGACAAGCATGGGGATGGCTTCTTCATCAATGGTCCTGATCAGAACCGAAACATTGTCATTGCACTTTTCTACTGTGTACGGTCCCAACCATCTTTTCCTCAATTTACCCTTGAAATCTTTATACCTTGAGTCAAACATCAGCGCCCAATCTCTTTGTTGGAATTACTTCTCTTTGAGGTGTTTATCATGCCATATTTTCCTTTGAAGTTGGACTACCTCTGTATAGAGAAGGGCCTACAATCTTTGTTCATCCAATCCATTAAGGTGGAGTAACCTTTCCTTTTATGCATGGCTGAGATCTAGTTCCAGCTGAGCTGCCATCCTTAGTGTACTGTATTCCAATTCTATTGACAACAAAGCATTCTTCCCATATACCAATTCAAAGGGTGTGAATCCAATGGTGGTCTTCCATGTGGTGTTGTAGGCCCAGGTGACCTAAACCAGTGGATCTTCCCAATCGTTTCTGCTGTTGCTCACTACTTTGGTCAAAATTCCTTCTAGGCCTCTATTGGTAACTTCCACCTATCCATTGGCTTGTGGATGGTAGGGGGTGGAAGTCCTGTGCTTGATTCTCTGATGTGTGAGTAGGTCTTCAATCAGATTGGAGGTGAACTGATCAATGTGTACAAAGGTCTGATAGCCTGTAATGTAATGTCAGAATTTATTTAAGGAATGGACAACAACTAGGAGTTCTTTCTTGGTCACCATGTAGTTTAATTCTGCCTTTGACAAATTCTTACTTATAAAGTATATGGCATAAGGTAAATTTTCATCAATTTTCCCTAAGGCTTCCCTTATTGCTTTGTTCAAGGCATTTGTGTGAATGTGGAAACGTGGGACCCAATTTGGACCTCTCAAAATTGGGGTGGTGTTGTGCTATACAACAACCCCCCATTTCAAAAAATCTCACTTTAGAAAATTATAATTTGAAATGGGTCCCTTTAGATTAAATTGGTATTAATCCATCATTCTTCTAAAAGGTTTGGAAATAGTCAAAACATTTAAAAAAAAAAACTTTTGAAATAATTAGTCTTTAAAATAAAACGAATAATCCTCTATTATTGCGATAAAGCGATCGCATATTGCAATAACAAAGGATGCGTAAACCATGACCCATTGATCTTCCCCGATGCGATAAAAGCAAGATAGCCGACAGATATCGAGAAAACAAATAATAAGAGGCCCCTCCCCTTTGCCCCGATGCGATATCGCAATCGGCGATCGGGGAATGTAACGCGAACATAATAAACTCTACTCATTCAAACTCTCGATGCGAGTCAAGCAATATCGCTATCGGCGATCGGAGATTCCATAAGACTCAAAGGAAATTACCCAAGCCATCCTCTGATTGCCGATTGCGATGAACCCAAAGCGCGATTTTCGAAAAGGATCAATATGATTTCGCTATCTTATATATTAAATATCATTGAAAGCCTTTTCTCTTCCCGATAGATATTCGCTCGCGTCCAACCGCCAAAAAAATCAAATCCACACTTAAAACCATTATTCGGCAAATAAAGGATATAACAAGAAATTAAGTGATTGACAGGTTTTAACGGCCAATTAATACGCAGTCATGCCTAAATCCTTTCAGAGATTGCATCCGCAGGAACCTTAAGATAAATCATCCATTTCCCATTGATTGAAACAATCTCCTCATATTTGGTTTTAGCTATCTATTCTCCGCATTACGTCTATCTTTCTCTTGCGCGGAGTTTTTCTGCAGCAATGATGGGAAAGAAATCTAAAAAGTTTGTAATGCCTTCGGCTCCTATGATAACAGGACAACATGCCACCGATCCGAGACCAAGCAAGAAGGGATTAATCTCAGATACCACATGTCTCGGCCTTGGAAACACTACTTGGCAAAATATTTACAACCTGGTTGAAGCCGAGGAACCTGAGCAAACATCGGTACAAGCCTCAGCAGGTTCAAGCCGGAAATCCGATGCTACTTTGAAGGATTTGGCAGATTCCTACCTTCATAGGATAGCAGCTAGAGAACAAATTCTTCCATATATGGATGTGGTGAGATGGGCAATCGAAGCAGTTCCAATTATGGACAGAAAATTCTGCACTGTCGATGGAAGAATATTTTGTTCATTTCAGCCCAACGATTTTAGACAAATGTACCACTTGCCCGAGCCAGAGAAGAAATATAATAGAGCATTTCTTCAGAAGTTTCGAGATGAAAATGAGACCGAGTGAGCACCTATAAGAGAATGGAGACAGAACCTGGCGAAACAAAAACATGAGTCTTCGAGTAAGTACTCTGTCGACTCCTTATGTTCTCCTTATTGTTATGCTGGAGCCATGATGTGTCGACTATGGGGATTGCATGATTCTTCCAAGTTTTCTATAACAATGGTTCCTTTGATAGAAGCAGCATGTAATAGTGAAATTATGGATTGGGGGAATATATTATCGGATAATTTGGCCACGGCTATTCTTGACTTCAGAAACAAATCCCGTGTTACTGATAGGTTCATCCCTCTATTCTATTTTAGTGCCTACATTTTGGATACCCTCTGTTTCAATTCCGAGTTTCCTGTTTTAGGGTGGAGATGGACTCCACAGGACCCTATGCCTATTCATATTTACCACCAGAAGCTATGGAAAACTAATTATAAGCACCATTTATACCAAGTCTCCAATGGATTTATGCTACCTCTTTACTATGCAATTTTTGATAAACCTACCCCTAAGATCTCCTCTCAGGCTGAAATTGACTTAACAACCCTAGGAACCTGGGTTGGAGAAGCAAAATTCACCTACGTCAGAGTTTTCGGAAGTCAGGCCAGACCTCATGTCCTCCCATTATACATACCAGACAAGCTATTAGCTCGTGAAATAGCATATCAGTTTACAATTGCTTTAGCCACGAAAACTCTCAGAAATTCAAAGAAGCAAGTTTGGCCTCCTTTTCCTCTTAGGTGTGGCGTCTATACTCTGCATTATTATAAACATGCAGAGAAAGAGACAAAAAAAATTAACGTCTTAAGTCTTGCCACTCTGCCCAACATACGCTTCGACCCAAAGAAAATCATCTATAATGCCCTAGATCAAGCCAAGCTTACCAAAGTCGAGCACAAGGAAGATGAGTTTGATGACCTATTCTCCTCCGCCGAGTCAATCTTCTAGGTACAACAGCTAGCCAGGATGAGATATCGCGACGACGGGTTGGTAGAATTTAACAAACTTAGAGAATAGAGGTTGCAAACTCTGCCTCTAGATTTGTTAGCTACTACCCCGACGGTTCAGTCAAGCGAGCTTGAGCAGCAGCTTACTAATGAACCTCCTACTACGTCCACAATCTATGAAGAAGTCCAGAGAAGAGAGCAGGAGGAACTGCAAAGAATAGAATAGGAAGAGGCATAGAAAAGAGAACAGGAAGAGGCACAGAAAAAAGAATAGGAAGAGCCAAAAAAGAAGCAACAGGAGAGAATAAGGGAAGAAGAACAGAAAAGGCACCAGGAGCAGAGCAGCAAAGAAATAAATGTGGATACTCAAGTGGATCCAAAATTGCTTGAAGAATGGAAAAAATTCAATACCATTATAGGCAATCTTGAAACTTCAACGGACGCCGAAACGTCCAAAGCTGCCGATATACAAGATACAACATCACAGGAGGTTCCAAACAAAGGAACCAGCGGTCCACCCTTAAGTACAGTAGTAGAAACAATTCCAAAAAACCCCTCCGATCAAATTGTTTTGCAAGTAGAGGGCATTCTTCCACTAGATGTTTTCTATAGTCCGAAACACAGGGCTGTGATAAAACGACAAAGGAAGAGAAGAAGGATTTATCAACCTTCTCTATTCCCTGAATAAACAATAACAACAAATGTGGTATGGAGAGAGGAATTTGACCCCTCAGATGACCTAACCAAGTTATCTCAGTATGCCAGTGCCTATTCGGCAGCCACCATGGATAAGGCATCAGAGGTAAGCAATTTATTGAAGGAAAAGGATCAAGTGATCGCTTCATTACAAGCACAACTATCAGCAGAGTAGTAGAAGTTAGAACAACTACAACAGCAACTGTCCACATAGCAACAATTAAACATCCAACTAAATAAACAGTTGCATGAAGAGAAGCAGAGGATCGATTCGGGAGCAATTCAGAGACAAAAATAACTATCCAAGTCATTATCAAAATTGAAGGCGATGAATGAACAGATGGCAGAGACAAAAGATGAGAAAATTGCTCAATTATCAGCTCAGGTAGAAAGGTTCAAGAGTCTTCCCCAGCCAGCCGAGTTCAGAGCAGAGGCAATGCAAATCAACAAGGCATTAATAATGCAAATAAGATTTTTATGTCATGAAATCGCCAAAGTTGAGCTTTTATGTGACATAACATCATCTATAATAGATAAGTCAGTGGATGCCAGGCAGGATTTGGAGAAAGCTTAAGACACTTTGACAAGTTTTCTTACATGGCAGGACTCTAATGAGGGAAAGGCAGCAAACTTGCCCAAAATCTTAGAATCCCATAAGGAAATCCTATTCACAGAATGGCAGTCCCAATTAATGAAAGTAGAGAGAGCTATCTCCCGATGCAAATTATCTACCAGCAATTTAATTGACTTGATCAATAAAACTCTCTATTTATCTAACATGATTTCTCAATGTACACCAGGTAAACTATTATCAACCAAGACATTGGAGCAGTCATGTAACCAAGAACTAGAAAAGAATGGAAAATTGATCTCAGGAATTAAGAGTTTAACTTGGGACACCTATTGGTTGTTCCTAGTAAAACCATACAGCCAGAGAGCCGCCCTAAAATTCCTAACGGATGCAATCGGGTGTATCATTCCCGATATACATGATGCCACCTATGCTGCTCAAATCAATTCTCGTCTTAGCCGCCCTCAAGAAGTGGAGCCAATGCTGGCAATATGCCAACCTAGGACAAAGGGCAAACAACCAGAAGGATTAATCATTACTGCCGATTACCAGATCACTATGGGAGAGATATTTAAGATCGGATTATACCAATTTAGTAGCATTTTAATTTTGTAGTTTGTTAGCTTAGTTTAGTATTTAAAGACCCTTTCATGTATTTAGAAAGGGTCGTAAGGTTTTGTATATGACTTAAGCCTGAAGTTGCACTACTGTACTTCAGGCATATTCTTTTATGAAAACTGGACCAATCTTTCCAAATTTTGATAACAAAGCTTTGATGTGAATGTGCACTATTGCCTTTATCTAAAAGTATTTCTGAATCAAAAGAAGGAATTCAAATTGCGATTGGCGTACGGAATAATTCGCAGCTCATATGGTACTATTATCTATGTCTGAATTTATTCCTTTTATGTGAATTGTTGTTTGGTCTTTTTTGCTATTATTGAATATGTGAATGTGTTTTAACAGTAAACTCTATACTTTCCACTATTGGATGTTTACAGTTTTCTATTCTCTCAATCATGCATGTATCAGTAATATAAAAGAGAAGTGTAATATTGTTTTATCAATTACTTCGTTCAACTATTTGAATGAAGCAATTATGATTTAAATGAATGTCTTTGTTTATTGAATAGTGTCATCTATATGCCTATCAGCAAACACAGATCATTAAACGTTGCACTTAAGAATAGAAGCTTCCTGGGATAAAATAGTCATTTACGTTTTCGCTCATAGAATAAGTCCTCCATTTATTATCACTTATTAGAAAACCAATCATTCATTCACCCCCTTTTATTCATTACTGGGAAACTGGTCCCATTATATCCAGTCGAAGCCACCATCCCAAATGGAAAAGGAGCTGTATTAAGGTCCGAACCGGGTGGTTATCCCCGATGTTGATGTAACGATTTTCGGGGCATCAACACTACCTTAAGTGGAATGGATTCCACCCACTTTGTGAAGTAATCAATCGTTGTAAGGAAATATCTACGCTGTTAGAGGATTCAGGAATGATCTCACCTATTATGTCCAGTCCTCATTGTTCAAATGGATGTTCAATGTTGACTGGTTGCAATGGTCATGCAGGTTTCCTCTGTCTCCCAGCAGCTATTTGAAAAACTTTACATTTCCTTACATAATTGTGTGTATCCTTAAATAAGGTTGGACAATAATAGCCAGTGTGCAGGATTTTATCTGTGGTTGTGTCCCCTCCAAAATGTCCACCTACTGGTCCATCATGGAGTTCCTGCAAAACCTTTTTTGCCTCATATTTTTAAAGACATCTAAGAAAAACATAATCATAATTTATTCTAAATAACACATTATTGATGATTTTGTATTGTCTAGCTTTTAGCCTCAAATCCCTTTCTCTTTTGTAACTTAGTTGCGTAGGGGCATAACCATTTCTCAAATAGAAGATGATATCAACATATCTTGATTCAGTGTCATTAAGGCTTACCTCGTGTACTTGTATATCATCACCTGAATCTTGTAGTGTTGGTAAGTTGCATGCTCCTACTCACATTCTGCAAACACCTTGACCTTTTACAATTTTAGTTGTTTTGATTTCGGTGTCATATTATTGCAGTGTTGTTACCCAATTTGGCCTCTTCTCACCTAAATCCCTTTGTATTAACATATTTCTCGCTGCTGAGAACAAGACTACTACCTTGGTGTTGGTTTCAAGGAGAAAGGGTCAGAAATACTTTATTGATTTGAAAACAACAAAAGCTTTTTTTTCAACATCTAAATAGTTCAATTTAGCCCCTTGTAAATTGGAGCTAAAGAAAGAAATTGGTGCTTCAAATTTGTCATCATTGACTTGTGTCAATATAGCTGCATATGATTTCTCGGAAACAAAATTATATCAAATGAAATGATTAGAAAAAATCGGAGTTTCTAAAGAGGGAGAATTTATGATTGCTTGTTTAATTATATTAAAGGTTTCATGCTCTGTATGTCCCCATTTAAAAAGATAATTTTTCATAATCATTGATTGAAGAGGTAAAACAATTCGTGAAAAGTTAGGGACAAATCTTTTGACGAAATTTATCTGACCTAGGAATGATTACATATATTTTTTTTTTATGAGGTAAAGGAATTTCATAAATTTCTCTTATTCTATAAGGGTCAATGTGAATCCCTTCTTTGGATACAATGAATCCAAGGAGCTTTCCTTCAATTAACATAATGAAATATTTGCTGCGATTAAGAGAAATTCCATACCTCTGACAATGTTCAAATATTTGTTTTAAATCTTTCAAATGATTACTGCACCTTTTAGAGTATAAAATTATATCATCTATATAGATTACTATTTATTTGTTTACAAAACCTTTGAAAGCTATGTCCATGGCTCTTTGAAACATTACACCGATGTTGATTAATCAAAATGGCATCTTTTGATAGGCATAGGTGCCCCATTTGGTTCTAAATGTAGTATTTAGTCAGTCACCTGGATGTACTAGAATCTAATTATAACCTAAAAATCCATCCAGGAAAGACATTAGTTCTGAGCCTGCAATTAATTGTAGTATCTGTTCCATAGGAGGCACCAGAAAGTTGTAATTCTGACAAGATTTGTTGAGACTATGGAAGTCTATACATATTCGAATATCACCATTCTTTTTTCTGACTGGGACAAGGTTGGAGACCCACCTTGGATGTCTAACTGGGAAATAATATTGACCTTCAACAGTTTATTCAATTCAGATTTGATATGATTTTCTAAATTGGGATGGATCTTTCTCAGATTCTGCTACACGGGATTTTCATCAGATATCATGGGGACAGTATGTTGAATTATAGAAGTGTCATATGTTTTAATATCTTCATAGTTCCAAGCAAAGACATTCTTATATTTATTCAAAAAATGAATGAAGGCTGATTTTTCATCTAATGTAAGACCAAGACCTAGATTGATAATTTGAGGTTTAAGATTAGTTACAAGATTAACTAACTCAAACCTCAAATTTGAACTCTGAAGTTTTGAGTTGGTGGGTTTCGTGAATCTGTCCTTAACGTCATATAAATATTCTAGCTTAACCACAAACTTAGGTATGGCATTCATAGTTGCTTCTTCCCTAAGTTGGTTGTCATGTTGATCTTCATTAATTATTAGTCATGATAAGAGCCTTCAGATGTCAAAAAGTTTATGATATCTAGATCGCTATTAAAGACTCGCCAATCGGCGACATTATCGGGGATAGAAGGCCTAAAAATAAATTCAATAGAAAAGTGATCAGGAATGTAATCTCCTGGTGGAATGAGCTTGGATGCCACATTAGCCAAAAGATCGACACTTGCATTTTGGAGTCTTGGGATAGGGGAAATATTAAATGTTGTAAAGTGAGAAGTAAGGTCTTGGACTAATGATTGATAATGTTTCAAATGTCCAAACAAACAATGTATATTATTTCTTACCTGTTTTATCACAATTTTTGAATATCCAAACACTTGAAGGTGTTTGATATTAAGGGCGATGGCGTTATACAGGCCTTGAACTAATGCTTCATATTCAACAATGTTGTTTGTGCAATCAAATTCAACTCTGCATGCTAACATAGTTTTTTCCCCTTCTGGACTAACTAATATGCATCCTTCTCCCCATCTATCATTGGATTTAGATCCATCAAAAAATAATTTCCAAAATAAAAAACTAACTACAGGTTTATCTACAAAATTTAAACACTTATAAGTATATGTTTGAGAAAAGTTTTTGACTTGTGATACAACAAAAATTTCCAAGAAAGGTAAATTATTTGCATTAAAATTTCCTAGAAATGATTCAACTAAATATTTTTTGATGATGTTGCCTATGCGACTGGTTCATTCTCTCCTTCTAGTTCTGTAACAATATGCTTTTGATTTTTTCACGGTCAACCCTTATTTGATTTGGCTTGCCATTATAGGGAAGCCACATGTGAGACCAGTCAGTTGCAAAATAGCCATGGAGCTTTTCTGACTAGTCTCTACTAAGGAGTAAGCCATAGAACTCGAAAATATCAGCCCCAAGAATGTCAATGACTTGACACACTTTAGGGTTTGATAAGAGTCTAATAGTGAATTTATTGAGTTCTCCTATAACTTCAACCTGGGATCGATCTAACTGCACAATGCACGCAACATATTTTTGAGGTTGAAAATTTAATTTCGCACAAACTGTTTGGGGTAAAACGTTAGATGAGGCTCTAGAGTCCACTAAGCAGTTGTGTAGATTTTTATTGAAAATTTCAAAAGTCAACAGAAATGGAGGAGTATTGGATTTTTATCTTCCTTCGATTAGAGAAATATCGGTAGGATCGATTCTATCTAGTGAGGAGTTAGGGGGCCTTCCCATTTCTCGAGCAGCTTGCGATATTACAACAACAAGAAGAGGTGAAGTAGGAATTTCTTTTAGTTCTTTGATCAATAGCTTCTGCTAATGTTTCAACTTTCTATGCTCATGAAATATAATGTTCATCCTAGTCTTTTTCATATCGTCCACAATGTTATATTCCATTTCATTAGATACTATTAGGGTTTTAGATGAGGGTGAAGAATTTGATTGAGGAGGAGTGGTTTGAGTGGATTTAGTTGAAGATTCCTTACCTGTTTTTTTGTCCTTGGGAGTCAGAGTTGATACCTTCTTCTCTGGATTTGTTTGTGGCAAATCAATGGGGCTTCTATGCCTGGTTGCAACAGGTAGTGCTTCTTGCGTTTCTTCATTGGGAAGAATGAAATCCCACATTCCTTGTAATTTGACCACTTCTTCATCATCTATTTGTTCTTCAGTCGTTGAGACTTCATCTTCCTCCATATTTGATTCAACAATTGATATAGTGCTTGGAGGCTTAAGTTCAGAGGAGTGATTCCTTTCTTATGGTCTGAAACATTTCTTTGAGGAAGTCTCTACTACCTATTTCTTGATATCAACCATTTCATTGGACATGGTTTTAAGGAATTTTTTGTAAACCTTCAAGATCAAAAGGATCTTTGGGTGGTTTTTTCTTAGATTCATCCCTAAAATTCACTTTCCTAGATTTTTGTTCTTCTAATGCATTTTTCTTATCTAAGGCTAGAATTCATTTTTCTACAGCTATTGCTTCTTTCATGTTTTCTACTAAAGTTTGTTTGGCAGCTCTATCGACAAAAAGAACTATGTTTGAAGGGAAAGCAGAAATGTACCATTCATTTTGGAATTCATCGCTGGGATTGGGTATCGTTGGGATTTTATTCAATAACTTATCAAAACGAGAATTGAAGTCTTTGATCGGTTCTCTAGGTTCGACTTTCAAATTGGAGAGATCATTGAGAAGGGTAGCCATTGATCTATCATCTCCAAATTTGATTAGGAACTACTCTTGAAAGGCATCCCAACTATTAATAGAACCTGATGGTAATGAAAAGTACCATGATCCTACTGATCCTTGTAAGGTATAAGGAAATAATATTACAACTACATCTTCTTCCACTACTTCATTCAAGTTAATGGACAACATAAAAAATTTTATGTGTTCCTCAGTTGGTAAGCCATGAGTAGGATTGAACTTTGGTAGCCACCTTTCTAGATGGGATGGAAATTGATGGAAAGGTCATGCCATCCACACAAGTCCTAGATTTGTCCATGACCTTGGAGGGTTTTGAGCCATCATAGGTATCTGCATAGAGGAGGATGTTCCAGTGGTTGAAGGTGATTGGGTAGAGGAGGCTTGTGCTCCTGTACCATTGTAATTAATGATCTGGAGTTGTCAGGTGGATGGTTGGTCTTGTGATGAAATGGATGGAATGAATGAGGATGTTTGAGGTGATGAAGAATCTCATTATGGGATTCAGATTATGTCTTATTATCTCTCTTACGGTTTGGTAGAGGGAATTCAAATGGGGGAATCCAAAACTTTTTGCTCTGCGCTTTAGTTAACCTTTGAGATGAGGGGAACTGAGAAGTAACACTAGCTTAGCATCACTCAGATTCTTCTTGAGATATCGAAATCCCCTATAACTTATGAACCAAAGATTAGACTTAAGGGGTTTCTACAGAAGAAGAATGATCTGATTTCTTTGAAACTTCAGTAGTGGATTCTAAGGGTTTCTTTACAACTTCTTGCTTAGGATTCAGACATTTGAAATGTGATCGAGAAGTTGGAGGTGAGGGTAAGGGAGTTTTACTCTTAGAATGGCCTGTTGGTTTGAATTTACGTTCCATTCATAGTTAGGCCCTCCTAGCGCCAAAATGTTGAAGCCTAAAAAGTCATTGCTACAACATGGGGGAAAACCACCCGGTCCGGACCTTAGTTAGCAATTCGTTTTCCATTTGGTGTAGTGGCTCTGACAGGGGATAATGGGACCACTTTCCGAAAACAGATTTTGATAGTGTTGATGGGGTGATATATGGTGTAACGTGGGAATGATTGAGCTAAGTGTAATCTAATATAAAATACTAAAGACATACATATATCTTAGTTTGAACACTATTTAACTATAAATATGCTCGGGAATAAAATAAAGTATGTGATCTACAATAATGTCCTATAGAAATTCATCATAAAGATCATTCAACTGCAATAAGAAGTGAAATCATTTAACAGTAATTGTTTCGGATAAATAGTTAGCCAAAATGATTGTGAAAGATATATCACATATATAATCATTCATGTATTCAGCATAACGTTAAAGCCAACACTATACAAAAGTGAAATAATGCTAACTATAATTAAACTTTCATACATCAAAACAATTTAAAGAAGAATTATTGTCTCATACATAAATAAAATAGAATCATAAGATAAAAGTACCATATATGATAAGTTTTTCTCATGTGTTTGAGCAATATTGACCTAATTCCAATTAATCCAACATCATCTAAGAGTACAAAAGTGCAATTTCAGTAGAGCATGCTAGAAATTCAAGAGAAAATAGATCTTGTTCCATTCATTCCATTAGAACCTCCTCAAAGGTACAAAAGTGCACATTTTTTAAGAATGTTTTTGATAAAAATTTTGGACTCTTCTCTAAATGCATGAGAATGGCTTAAATAATAAACTATAGGTCTTAAAATAGATTATTACAAAAAAAAGTTGAGGAGGTTTAAATGACCTTCCTTAGATTATGCGAAATAAAAATAAAATAGAAATAAAACAAAGTGACTAACTCCTTTGCATTTGATATTTGAGACCACAGGTATTTGTCATTTACTTGAGCTATGTCAGTTGGTCAATCACAGATTTCAACTATCCAATAAATATAGCGTTCTTTAGTGCTTGCACCATTTTTCGTGTGGAGGTAGTTAAGCATCACAAGGTCATCAACTAGCTATATGGTTTGACTAAGAATTTCAAGTATGCTTCCCAGTTCAGCTTGCTCATTTGTCTGATCACCTCCTCCTTTTCCTTTGCCACCTATTTCCACTGCTACTCTAATTTTTTGGAATTTGGAGGAAATTCTGGTATGGACTCTGCAACTAGGTTGGCGCCATGTACATTTTCATTAATTCCTTCAATGATGATGTTTGTTGCTACTACTGCGACTTTTGTTTCCCTTTCTTCTTGCTTGAGCCGAGAATCCCAATCTGTGTATAAGATGTCTTTGTGCGATTCCTCCAGTTTTGGAAGATCAACCTTCCTCCCATCTTTTGATTCTTGCGAGGTGATAAAGTCAGAAATCCTTTTATGGATTTCATCATACTCAATCCTGATGTCGACAACTTGGCTTGTTAGCTTATCACTAATCTCGTAATAAGGACTTATTTACGAGATTTTCTGGCATAGAACTTCCTTTTGCTGCATTAGTTGCGAGTTAATACTGAGTTCTTCTTTTATGAACTAATCGATTTGCATATTGTCTTCATACTTATCTGTTATAGCTTGTATCTGCGCACATCTTTCCGCTAGACTGGCCTGATGTTGTATTTGCATCTGTTCATATTCCTGCTGGAGCTTGGCTACTTGTAACTCTGCTTGTTGGTTAGATTTCTCCTGCTCTAATTGTCGTTCCAATAGCATAATCTTTTGTTATTTTTCTCTAAGCAGCATTTGGACCTCTATAGCTTTATCAATATTTTTCATAGCATAGGCTCCTATAAATCGCAACAATCTTGTAAGGTTTTCAAATGGGTCATTGGGTGATTCTTTCGAGATGATGTCCATTGGTTCATTGTCGGGAGTGATGTAATAGCAGAAAGTAAGTTTTGTATATGATTGTTGCTTCCTCTTAGTATATTCTTTCTGCAATTACTTCTAGCTATGGATGTTCCTTTTGATTATCATGATTTGATTAGTTTCCTTTAATATGCATGGATTTGATTATTCAAGTTGATTTCCTTTTAGCATTAGAATAGTGGATTAAGATCTTTGTTTGAAAGTAGTTTTCAATTGATTTATCTTTCCAATTTTGAATCATGGTATATTTCATGTTCTGCATTTACAAGAGTTAATGAGTTGTTAAGAAGTTGATTACTTCTACAACGATTAGTTAAGATTTAGGATTAATTACCTACATTCCAATCTCTAATTTTTATTACATAGATAGTGCTTACAACCTTGAAATAGAAAGTTGAATCCTAGGTTGACATATTAATGTAGAATTAAGATTGATTTATAAAGTCATCTTAGTGCACCAATAGAGACCCATGTGGAGCATAGGACCCATTCTACCTATGGCTGTGTTTGATGACAAGGGGGTCGATCACTAAATTATGAATAGTCGCAGTAAAGTGGCGTACATTGTCGAGGAGGAGTGCTTGAGGTGCCTAGATTCTCTGGGTCCCAAGTCAATGGTGTTCGTGTGTTTCAGGAGCCACGGTACTCTAAATGAGAAGAAAATTTGTGTGGTGGTTGTGGGTTTAGCGAGGAACAGGGAGGCTTTCTTCTAGGTCATCAGATCTCTTCACACAGAAGCCAAACCTAAAGTGATCGACGTGGGGCTGCTAGAGGGATTCGAGGAGAGGATATGAGAGAGGGAACTATAGGTGGAACTCTACGTTGGAGAGCGTGAGTTTGGGAATCCCTGTGATTAATTGGCCTATGTCTGTGGAACAATAATTTAACTCTATGTTCCTAGTAGAAATCCTAGGGATTGGCATACAGGTATGTTTGGACATGAGCAATGTGGCAGATGAAGGGGATGTAAGAAGAGCAGTCACCATACTTCTACGGAAGAATAAGGAAAACATTTGAGGAGGTGAGCTCAAGAGCTGAGGAAGCTTGTGAAAATAGTTGTAGGTAAAGAGGGTTCTTGTGAAAATAGTTGTAGGTAAAGAGGGTTCTTCCTATACCATTTTGAGGTGTTTTATTCAAGAGATGTGATAACTACATGTTGATAGAAATGACATCAATACTGTTTGTCATAGTCACTGACCTTACATTGGAGGGGTGTGTAGTTTTGATTTACTATAAAATATATGGTCAAGATTAATAAAGGATAAAGGGGTGTGTATTTTTTGTTTATATAATATGTTTAATTCGCTTATGGACAGAGGAGGAAGGGCTGTCACGAACTTTCCCCTCAAAAATACCTACGCCTTTCGTATAACCACAAGAAAATCAACCCATTAAACCATACCAAATAAAATATCTATATCATTCAACGTTCCATTACGAGGAAAGAACTCATCATCAGAGGCTCGATCAGAACTTTACGCTGACACAACAATCTTTTTCCCGGTTGGTTTTTATCTCTATGATGAATTCATCGTCTTCCAACCACCACAAGATAATACACGAAATTCCGTAATCCCCTTAATCATTGTTTATATGATTTTAAATTCAAATTCTCTAGAAAGGAACTCATCAGGAATTTTTGGTATGAGTTTATAAACAGCTAATAGAGAAAGAAAAAAAAAAAAAATTGGATTGGAGGCGTTGACTTAAATATACATAGTTGGAAATTTATATCTTGATAGTTGGAATAAGAGAGGGAAATTAGCTTCCATACACTGAAATTCTAGCCAATGGAATGGTCATTATGTATATTGGGGCCCTTACACATTGGTGTAAGTTTATAAACTGCGAATAGAGAAAACCGGTTGGATTTGATGTGTGAACTTAAAGTAATACTTTAATTATAATGCTCTAAAACAGTCATGGCCCATGGTTGAAACATACTCTTTGGATATTATTTAAAGATATGTGGGCTATGGTTGAAACTTACTAATTGGATATTATTTAAATATACATGTGAACTTAACAGTAATTTTTTAATCATAATGCTCTGAAACTGTACTCCTACGTTATTGAAACTTACTCTTTGGATATTATTTAAATACATTTCTTTTATCTTGGCAGAGGAGATGGATTTTCTGTGTGTGTCATCCACAAATGATGACGCGCCGAGAGGAACTTTCCCCGCATGAACACCTTGGGCGTAATTAGTCACATTAAAATGCTTATTCTCGTGGAAGGCATAGTCCCCGACTACCACTGTACACATCCATTCCAAAATTTCAATTACAATCGATGGAACGGATAATTAAAAACCACTTATATACCCTTACCCTTACATTAATCAAAACATAATTGGATTTGACAAACACACATCCAAATAGGAAAATAATTCTAGAATATAATTGAGATGCTTACCACTTGCAGGTTGTCATTTCAAACAAATATATCAGAAGAAACAAGAGAAACCATCTGTTTTTAAAGAAACTAGAGAAGTCGTCTCACTTGAAATTTGTATTTCAAATACAACAAAGAATCCTACAAACAAACATCCAAATAGAAAAACAATTTTAAAAAAAATATAATTCAGATGCTTACCACTTGTAATTTGTCGTTTCAAATATTTTGAAAGAAACCAGAAAAAGCATCTACTGATAATACTTCTCCTCTCCTCTCATCTTCCATTATCATTTTTAGAGAGGAGTAGTAGTACCTCATGATGCCTTCTATTGTTGTTCTCATATTCAGCAATCCTGAGAAGTGAAATTAAAATCCAACGAAAAGAACTATTGTGCCCCTGCACCTTCTGCAAAGATCCCCGCCTTCATATATATGTATATATTCTTCGTGCACCTTTCGCCGAACTTGTTGATTGTTCCGAAAGAATATATATATATATATATGTATATGGTTCGTCTTCCTCCATTTTCAAGAAAGAAAGCATTGATCATATTGTCTCTTAATGAACTTAATACCTCCTTCCTATGGTGTTGAAGGCCTTTTGCATGTATATATATATATATATGAAGAGAGTAAATAATGCTTGAGTGAATGAATATAAATGGAGGGAAAAATAATGAGTCTATATTCTAGATGGCCACAACAATGGAAAGCCTTATGGGTACAGTTGGTTCACATAATTTTAGGATAGGAATTCGTTCCTATTTCTTAGGATGTTGTTATAATTTCCCTAAAACCTTGTTTTCTGTTTAATGTGTAATGTTCATGAACAATGTAGACCATTTTGCAGAGCTAGACTCTCCTAGTTTAGACTATTTTTCGTAGAGTTGATCAATGGTTTTAATTCTTTAATACAAACAATTCCATTTTTATCATGGTATTAGAGCATCAAGGTTGAGGAGCCTGTACATTGTCTAATGGGTGCGACTAAACTGAAATCGTCACAAGTTTTAAGTGGATAAGCGCAACAATAAGAGCTGACCAGTGGGTTTTAATTCTTTACTACAAACATTGCCATTTTTATCATGGTATCAGAGCGTCAAGGTTGAGAAACCTGTATGCTATCTAGTGGGTGTGACTAAACCGAAATCGTCACAGGTTTTAAGTGTCATAAAATTGATGTACATCTGCGAAAATCGTGTAAATAGCAAAAAGGCTCCAAGAGAAGGTTGCATCTTGGAGAAGGCTGCAGAGACTAACAACATAAGGTTGTCTGGAGGCTGTGAAGGAAGCCACAGTGATATGCGAGTGTGCTACAAGATCAAACAAAATTAAAGATCAATGATATGTCTTTGTCACAAATCTGAGGTAAAATCTAACATCTTCTCTTACATGTCGAATTTTTTTTTCTAAATCGCCAATGTGAATAACAATATGTTTGAAGCATGCTTGAATGAGCATAATAAGCTCAATGGTTCCAATTATGCAAATTGGAAATTCAAGAAGCAAACTCTGCTAGATGTGCAGAGTGATTGGACGATTGCGAATGGGGATGAGCTGAGGCACACGGTTGGATCAGCATCGATCCCAGATTGGGAGAAGTGAGAAGGTAAAGCAAGGACGTTGCTGAAGATGTCAGTGAAAGACTGCATCATACCACACATCAGAGAGTGTAAGACAACTAACGAGATCTGGGGAATTCTGAAGGAGTTGTATGAGATCAAGTATTCAAATCGTCTTTTGTTTCTCAAGAGTAAGATCCTATCCCTGAATATGTAGGAGAATGAAACAATTCCTTCATTCGTAGCAAGGATCAAGGATCTGAAAAACAAATTGGCAGACATTAGTCAACAGTTAACGATATAGTTCTTGTAACAATTACCATGAATGGTGTCACTGATGATTACCAAATGTTCATCACTGGGATAGATACTAGAGAGAAGATCCTGAAATTTGAAGAGCTGACAGGTATACTAATGCAAGAAGAAGAAAGAAGATCGACTCTAAGGCCCCAGAGTGTTGATCTTGCATTAATGGCAGAGAAAAACTTCTTCAAAGGGAAAGGAAGTCCACAATAGCAAAACGGAGCAAACTCACACAAAAGACTGAATCAAACCCAAGGTATGCATCCAAATAGAAACTACCCTGAAACTAAATGTTTTTATTGCAAAAAACTGGGTCATATTGCCAAGGAGTGTAGGAAGAAAAAATATCATGAAGAATAGCAGAAGCAGAAAAGACATGCAGGTCATCTCGTGAATGACAATCATGTACAAAATTTCATATTATTCATGGCAAATCGTGATGAGAATGTTGATGCAAACATCTGGTATGTAGATTCAGGAGCGTTAACACACATGATAAGGAACAAGCATTGGTTCCAAGATTTTAAAGAAATCAATGAAGGAGCACAGATTTACCTAGGTGATGATAGAAGTCATCAAATCAAAGGGTGTGGGAAAGTTTCTGTCATTCTGCATAATGGTAATGTAAAATAAATTCATAATGTTATGTATGTGCCCGGTGTAACAAAGAACTTGATTTCTGTATCCATGATTATAGATCAAGATCTGAAAGTTGAATTCTTTAAATCTAACTGTTATATTAAAGATTTGTTAGATGGCATGGAAACAATTGCTACAAGAATCTGAATAGGAGGTCTGTACAAGTTGGATGTAAGACTTGCACTAGTTCAAGCATTGACAACAACAAGCCTGACTACAGAAGAGCTATGGCATCAGAGATTTGGCCACATCAACTACAATGATTTGATGTTACTACAAAAGAAGGAAATGGTAAGAGATCTTCCTATGTTAAAGCAAGTACATAATGATTGTGATGCCTGTACATTAGGAAAAATGCATAGAGACGAATTCTTTGTTCGAGTAGAAAAGAAACAAAGGGATATACTTGAATTAGTGCACACAGACCTTTGTGGACCCATGCAGACAAAATCATTAGGAGGTGCACTATATTTTCTACTATTTATTGATAATTGTACGAAGTTTTCTTGGGTGTATTTCTTAAGTAAGAAGAGCCATACATTTGAATACTTTAGGCAGTTTAAAAATATGATTGAAAGACAAATAGGGAAACAAATAAAAATTCTTCATTATGATCAAGGGGGAGAATACAGAGAGGATGAGCTTATCAGTATTGTAAAGATCATGGAATTTTACAACAGTTCATAGTACCCCATACTCCACAACAGAATGGAGTAACAGAAAAAAAAGAACAGAACACTGGTGGAGTGTGCTAGAAGTATGTTGAAAGGTAAAAATATTTCGAATGGTTTTTGGGCTGAAGCAATGAATACTGCAGTTTATGTGAAAAATAGGGGTCCTACAAAGAGTCTTGAGTCTAAAACTCCTTTTGAAGCATTATATGGATTTAAGCCTGCAGTAAAATTTTTTTAAGAATATTTGGATCTAAAGCATTTGCCCACGTTCCAAAGGAAGATAGAAGAAAATTAGATTCAAAAGCCATCAGATGTACTTTTATAGGGTATTATTCTCAGTATAAAGCTTACAGATTATTTAATCCCTCTACTGACAAGATTTTTGTTAGTAGAGATATCAAATTCCATGAACGAGATCATGAAGAATCTAATGAGCACAATGAGGAATGGGACATTCCATACTTGATGGGAGAAGAAGCAGAGAATAATCAGGGTCAGTAGTAGACAGAGGTAGAGGATGAACAGTGGCAGCAACAACAATAGCAGCAGCAGCAGCAACAGTAGGAAGAAAAACATAATGATGATCAAATCAGGTTTGAATCCACCCCACCACTTAGGAGATCAGGTAGGAAAGCTCAAATGCCTGCAAGATATAGGGAAAATACTTTTATAACTAGTATGATGAATGTGGTTGAACTGTCTAGTTATAAAGAAGCAATTAAATGTAGTGAATGGAAAATAGCCATGGAACAGGAACATGATTCAATAATCAGAAATAACACTTGGGCATTGGTTGAACTTCCTAGAGGAAAAAAAACCATAGGTTGTAAATGGTTACATAAACTGAATATTAATGCAGATGGAACCATGGAAAATCTAAAAGCTAGGTTGGTAGCAAAGAGGTACTCACAAAAAGAATGGATAGACTATGAAGAAACCTTTGCCCTTGTAGCTAAATTGAATACTATCATAATGTTAATTTCTTTAGCTACTAAGAAACATTGGATGATGCACCGAATAGATGTAAAATCTACATTTTTGAATGGAGAAATAAAAGAAGAGCTTTATCTAGAGCAACCAGAAGGGTTTGTCCAGAAAGGAAAAGAAAATTTAGTCTGTAGATTGAAAAAAGCACTTTATGGACTAAAACAAGCTCTGAGGTCTTGGTATGAAAAGATTGATTCATTTTTTCTGCAAGCTTGCTATAATAGAAGTAAAAATTACCATAATCTTTACACCATGAAAGATGAACAAGGAAGTGTAGTGTTGATTTTGATGTATGTAGATAATTTGATCATTACAAGTGATGCTACATATCTAATCGATAAAATCAAGCAACAGATGTGATAGGTGTTTGAAATGAAACATCTCGGTGGACTCAGATACTATTTAGGTCTTGAGATCTGGAGAGATTTAGGTCAAACATTTTTGTCCCAAGAAAATTATGTCAAAGGCCTGTTAGAAAATTTTAGGATGGGTCAGTGTAATCCTGCAACGGTACCATTGTAGAAGAATATCAAATTGCAGTGTGAGGATGGCTCAAAAGCGGTGGGTGCAACACTTTACAGACAACTGGTTGGGAGTCTAATCTACCTAACCACCACTAGACCTTATTTGGCTTATGCAGTCAGTGTGCTAAGTCAATTTATGTCTAAGCCACTTGGAAGCCATTGGAATGCATCGAAAAGTGTTTTGAGGTATCTAAAAGGTATTGTAGATTACAGTATTATTTACACTGACTCCTCTGATGTTAGATTAGCAGGATTTCCAGATTTAGATTAGGCTAGAAATGTAGACAATCACAGATCTATAGTAGGTTATGCATTTAGCATTAGATCCGGGGTGATCATATGGAGCAGCAAGAAGCAGAACACAGTCTCCTTGTCCTTAGCAGAAGCAGAGTATCAAGCCAGGTGTGCAGCAACATGTGAGTTAGTGTGGTTGCAAAGACTTCTCCAGGATGTTGGGGAAGAACAGATAGATACAACAACAATCAGATGCGATAATCAGAGTTCAATCAAACTTGCCAATAATCTAGTGTTTCACAAAAACACTAAACATATTGATACACAATTCCACTTTGTTAAGGAGAAAGTGCAATCCAAAGAAATCCATTTGGAATATTGTAATACATGTGATAATGTTGCAGACATTTTCACTAAGCCTCTTGGAAAAGTTAAGTTTCAAATGTTTAGGGAGATGTTAGGCATATTTGTGAATCCATTCTCCATTAAGGGGGAGTGTTGAAGATAATGGAGAATATCCTAGAATAGATAGAGTTAGTTCACGTAACCTCAGGATAGGAATTAGTTTCTATTTCTTAAGATGTCATTCTAACTTCACTAAAACCATGTTTTCTAGTTAATTTGTAATGTGCATAAATAATGTAGAGCTTTCTGCAAAGCCAGACTCTCCTAGTTCAGACTCTCTTTCGTAGAGTTGACCAATGGGTTTTATAACATTTCCATTTTTATCAAGTACTGCTACTCCTCTCATCTTTTTTATTCATATTCATTCACAAACACATTATTTAATCTCCTTTTATAAATAAATAATGTGTGAGTGAATGAATATGAACAAAAAGGATGAGAGTAGCAATACCCCATGATGCCCTCCATGGTTTTTGTCATCTACAATCCTCATGAAAATCTAAATTGAAATCCAAATCTCAATGCTCTTCAGAGCTATCCCTTACACCTTCTGCAAAGATACACACTTTATTTATAAACATGTAAATGAAGCATCTCTTCTTCCTACATTGTTTGAAAAGAAAACACGCACTGTCCTCTCCCACACATGAGTTCAAGTCACGTGTTTGGGAAACAACATGTGAATTCAACTCAAGGCATATCTTCAATGTTAGTAGAAACTGTGCTTGACATCTTATCCACTGCTCGATCATGCAAAGGTTGTTTCATTTCCACCATCACATTTACGATAAGGGAATAGTTTAAAATGCCATTCAAACTCAAGCAAATTGAATACTTCCTCTTACATTATTTATTTGTCATCCAAACTAAGGAAACACGTGACTCCAAATGAAGGAAACTGTAAACGTCTTTCACTATTCGTAAAAATAAGCAACAGATCTTATATTGATCAATATAAAACAAAACAAAAATCTGTAGTATTATTTATTAAGAATATTTTATTATTATTTATTAAACATATTTTTTTTGTTATTATATGTGTTATATATTAATTATTTTACCTGAAACACCAATCATGCAGATAGTAGTTGTGCATTTAAAGATGCCAAAACACGTCTCTAGCTTTAAAATGGTTTTGCCAAAGTTGAAGGTATAGATGGTCCTAGAAAGTTCTTTGATACCACTTGTTATTCACTCGCGAAAACACAAAAATGTCATGTGAATTGAGACAAGATGCAAACATAATTTATTATGCAGGATACAATGTTCACTTGCCTCTTCTAGGGGGCAACCTCCAATTGAGTAGAGCTCAATTACAATAAAAATTGATGCTTCTCCCCTTGCTATCTAAGACTATTTATAGCTTTATGACATCCAAAACCCTAACTACTAATGGTCCCTTGCATAATACAGGGTATCCACTTTATTTATTAAATATTTCTCATTTACAACTAGTTTTGGTCAATTCTCTATAATGCAGACCAACCACTTACAATTACTATAAATGTGGATAATCACTTATGAGCTTTATTGACTCAAATAACAAAATATGACTTTGATGAGGCCCCTTGGGCTTATTACATAAATAAAGGGGTTAGGGTTGGGCCCTAATAGGTTAAGAAGTATTATCGTTGGCCAAACATGAAGAAAAAGGTGGTTGAGTATGTTGCGATATGTTTGGATTTTCAGTAGGTAAAATAAAAATGTAAGCATCTAGATGGTTTATTGCAGCCAATTCTAATTCCAGAGTGGAAATGGGAGGTTATTTCCATGGATTTAATTACAGGCTTGTTGATGACATCTAGAAAACATGATTCTATTATGGTTGTGGTTGATAGGTTGACTAAGGTAGCTCACTTCATTCCATTGAAGTCTATGAATTGAACTAGTGAGGTAGCCTAGGTATTTATCATAGGGATTGTGAGGTTACATGGTATTCTTAGGAAGATTGTGTCAGACAAAGATGGCAATTCCACCTCCAGGTATTGGAAAGAGTTCTTTGCATTTTTTGGGACAAAGTTGGATTTTAGTACAGCTTATCATCCACATATAGACGGATAGATAGAGAGGCTCAATATGATTCTAGAGGACATGTTGAGAATGTATGTCATGCATCAACATCGGAAGTGGGAGGAGTATCTTTCACTGGTGGAGTTTGCGTAAAATAATGGGTATCAAGAATATTTTAAGATGAGTTCATTTGAAGCACTTTATGAGACGATTTTTAACACTCTCATTAGCTCGAATGATCCAGTGAACAAGGTATTTATTGGACTGGATATGTTGGTAATGATGGAACAAGAAATGTATTTTATCAAGAAGAATATAAAGGCAACACGGGATAGATAAAAGAGTTGTGCAGAACAACACATGGTATTTAAAGAGTTTCAAGTTGCAGAGCATGTATTCTTGTGCATCAAGCCCAAGAAGAGCTCCTTGAGGACTTCATGTGCCAAATTGGCACCTCGGTCTTGGAGGTCTTTTGAGATCCTTGAGAGGATTAGACTAGTGGCCTACCGACTTGTGCTACTTCTGACAATGAAAGTCCATGATGTTTTACATGTGTTATTACTTAAGAAGTATGTGGAAGATATTGATCATGTGATTCAATGGTCTATATTGTAGGTGGATCCAGAAGGAAAATTCCAACTGGAACCTTATTGCATTTTGCAACAAAATATGCTCATGCTTCGCAATCAAGCAATTGAGCAAGTTAAAATCCATTGCAAGAAGTTTGGTCCCAATGAAGCTACATAGGATATAGCTAATTAGATGTGGAATATGTATCCTTCTATATTCACTGGTTGAGGTGATGTATTTTGATACATGTTTTTATTTTGCATTTTGGTTATGTCAGTTTATGCATATGTATGTAAATACGGCATTGAGATGTGTTATAAAGCTTGAATAAGTGGTATGGAGTTCATGATATGTTTTTTATGTCTTCAGCAGTATGATATGATGTAAATGTTGATCGAGTTGTGTTATAAAGCTCCATGGGGAGCATGTTCTTTGCTAGTTCATAAGTGTCATGGAACACTAAGGATGGTATTCCCCCAAGGGGGAGGGGTTTATAACAACCTCTAGTTGATTTCCTATGTAAAAAAAAAAAAATTAAGACCAAGGTCATGGGACACATATTTCAAGATGAATGTTGGGAAAAACATAGCGATGCAGATCATTTTTTATTAATTAATGGCTATGGAAATTGGAAAAGGCGTTGGCAAAGACAAAGTGGCATTAATCGGAATTTATTTATTAAAATAATGGAAAATGGGAGAAAAGGGAGATGAAAGGTCACATATTTGCATGGGGATGAAAGTCAAAGAAAAATAGAAAAGAATAAAGAACATAGAGGCCTCAATGATAAAAAGGCTTATGAGAATAAGTTCACATCTTATTCCATTTCATTCTTTGGCTCTCTTCATTGATTCTCCCATTCTCTCATACTCTTGCACAATTTGAGTATTCTTGGAGCACTTTCGCATACTTTGGATTTGGAGAAAGAAGGGAAAGGAAAGTAGGAAGGCGTAAGCGAATATGTGGATTAGCAAGTACAACTAGTTTTCTTTGCAGGTAATAGGTTGCATGTTTGATTTCTTTACTAATTTATGGATGCATGGTATATGCATGTGGTTTTCTAGTTATGTGCTATCATTAGCATGGAGGATTGCCTATATTGATATAGGGTTGAGATGGTTTGGCCTCTGGAAGCCCTACTTTGGTTCTTTTTGTTTTATTCCATTAGGTCCCACATTCATGCTTGGAATATGGCACAGGGGTGATTGGCTGAAAGAGAGATTTGGTTCAGCTCAGTCTATGATCAAGTGGTATGTGTAAGTCACTGACTTGGTTGGATTTTTAATATGATAATAATAGCTCTTTCCCTATTGTATTCCATGATTATTTTTACTTGTAATTATATGGTTTTGATGGTTGTTCTATCATGGTTAATATTTTGGTTAAATGTTGGTTATAAGAATGGCTCCATAATAGGTTCTATTTATGACTCTTGATATGTTTGTGTAGTTGATGAATGGTTAATGAGTGCATGGGATAACAAATTTTATTGTAACTATTATGAGAGGGAATTATACCTTCTTGGTTAATCTCAGATAATTTTCAGACTCCTGTGTTTAAATATGCATTCATGACCTGTAGATTACATGTTCACCATATGTTTGACGAAATGATTGTTATTGTTAGGCTTTGTTAGGTCAAGTCTTTGATCAAGTCTTGTATGAATGGATTTTTCTTGATTCTATTTATCATTCTAGATAGTATCACTGAGTTCTTGGCAATGGTTTAGAGGCTAGCTTGAAATGGTGGCTCATAATCCGGGATCACACCCTTTGAACTGGAATTTTTGGGCCATAACCAGACCCTTATAGGCTTATGCGGGTGGTTTGGAGGCCTATAAACACATCGAGTCGTAATGCATGTGTTTGTGGGCCCAGGTCACTAAAAAGGAAATATAGCTTAGGGTTTGGGCACTCGGAGTGGGTTTTCTACCTCTAAGTATCTTGTAAGCATTGTAGGATGTCAATTTGTGGTTAGTAGGTTCCGTATGTAGACCCCACTTCCTTAATTGGATCTAGGAGGTCAGTTCATGCCACAGTAGCTCCGTGTCTCATGTTTACCTTGGCAGGTCGATGAAACTGGGTAAATATGGGAGAGGTGTCTTCAATATGCTTCATGTGTCGATCCTTAGGCTTCAAAGGTAGGTGCAGCTTATCAAGCATGAGGATAATTTCCTCCTTTTCATATTTTTTTCTCGTAAAACTTTGCTCAAATTTGTCTTCAAATGCAAGTACACATCCTTGTGTGCATGTACAATTTTTTTCTACCCCATATATGACTATTGTTAGGGACCCAGGCCACAACCCCTTTTATGTCTAGATTGGGTAGACAACCACGTTCCCTCAAAATATCCTTATTATCCTTTATGAGTTCCACTTGGATATTTGGAGCCATTTGAGAGTGATACAAACTAGATAAGTATTTTTCTCTCTAACTAGCATGAGAACCCCCTCTTCCTTCTATATTATGTGGCCCCATGACAACATCTTGTTGATGTGACATGGTAGACACCAAAAACCACTGATGGAGCTTCCAGAGAGGATTATTATCATCTAGAGCTTCAAGGATGTTGAAAGAAGGGAAAACCATAATAGAGTGGTTCAATAAACAAACTAGAATAGAACTAGAAGGGTTCAAAATACTAGAGACGAATTCCTTATGAATTCATAATGGGAAGGGAAGGGAATTTGAAATTGGGAGGAGAAGAGGGGTAGCCCAAAGAAATCCCACTATGTAATCCCACACATTAATAACCTATGAAAGGAAATGATAGGGTGAAGTGGAAACCACGAGAAAGGAGCCTAGAGGATGCTTTATCAAATCCAATGTCTCAGAAAACAAATGCATTTCTAAGCATAGCTCCCAAAATTAAAAAATATAGAATGAAATTGTGGATATGTGCAAGGTAAGTTCAATAAAATAATCTGAGTGCACCAACAATATACGAAAGGGGGAGATGTAATACCCCTTTTTGGGATGTCTAGCACACCCACTCCCATTAGTGTTAAATGGGACAACCAACATATCAACCAATAAGGTGTCACACAAGCCTTTCAACAGTTTTAATTTATGATAACATTATCAAAATAGTGAACAAATTTACCCATAAATAATTTTAATAATAATATTTATCTGATTTAATTTAACAATAATGAACTTTCTTTCTTTCTTTGTTTCAACATTTATATAAACTTGTTCAAAGAATATGTTCATCTAACTATATTTCCCTCATGGTCCATTAAAATAACATGAAAGATAGGAAAGTACCACGAAGGATAAACAAGTCTAAGGAAAAAAAATTAGAGAGTTAGAGATTTGACATTTCGTTGTATCCACCAATTTTCAAACATCAAGAATTGTAATATAAATCAACTTTCACATGCTCTCAAATTATTTAAAAAAAAAAAAATCTCCTCAAGATATGTCCAATTATATTAAATACTAACATACGCCTCAAGTGAGGGAAAGAAATGACAAATTGTTACATTATTCAAAGATTGGTGGATTGTTTTTGAGAAAATGAATCTTCAAAAGGTATTTTTAGTGAGGGTGAATGTGAATTCACATATGATGGAAGGATGTAATGAAGGATTCCTTTAGCTATCCAGCGTTTTTTAAGTCAACCCTAATTAGTTTTCTCAATGGAGCTCTCAAGAACATTAAAATGGTGATATATAAAGAGGAGCTTCTATTGATTATCGTGGTACAAGGAAATATAATATCATTATGTATCGTGACATTTTAATTGGTCACTATTGCAATTCAAATAGAGGTATGAAACCATTGATTTAAATGAAAACCAAGCAACTTATGCATTAGAAAAGCAATTATCCAAAGGCAAAAATATAAGTGTGAATTTTTAGGATGGGAATTTAACATTGAACCTTGGTGGTGGTTTTCTACTAAGAAATAGAAGTGAAAGCCTACACCTCAACTTTGCCCCCAGAATCACAACTCTCATCTCCACCCTTGACCTTGCCCTGCTACCACTAAAATCCATACCATGCATAAATCCAAACCCATAAATAACCAGATCGATGCTTCAAAATGTTGGTGCTTCTATTTGTTCTAAATGGGGATTGTTATCTTGTTAGTAGTTACATGTGTGTTGTTGTTTTTTATTCTACTCAAGCAAGTGGCTTTTTCGGTGATGTCTTCTTACTTATAAATTACAAATTGAAACCTCCAACAATGAAGAATAATTTGTAGATAGATAGGTTACACCAAATCCACATTAAATACTTGGATAAAAATGTAGCCATTTAAACCCTTTATTTATGAAATATGACCCATTTGATACATCCATTGCCATTCAATGCTCCATGGTGTGCCAAACATAAAATGTCCATGACCATAATGATTACATCAACATGAAAATAAAGAGCATACTAATCAATTAATATCCATCATAGAAGGTCATATGAGTAATGAGCCCAGTGAAGTCCCTAAATTATGAAGAAAACAACAGTAATGCATAAAACCTTAGGCCCACATTAGAGGGAACCTTAATGAAATAGAAGAGTGTATTGACATGAATGCATGTTGATTGTTTGGAATTTGTAATTAACACACATGAATTCAACATTTCTAAAGGATCCCAAGTCTTTGGTGATGGTTTGGAATGGAAGGAAGATGTTAATCAAAGACATTTCAGATCCTAATAAATAACTTATGAACTACCGAAGTTTCAAAAAGAGAGTCACACAACATCCTTGCCTACAATGGCACAATTTTAAAGGGGTTCAGAGGCATCCATGGGGGTAATTCGTAACATAAATTAATCTTAAAAACAAGCATGTGTGTGGCTTGGAATGTTTGAGACAAGTGAAGAAGTGGCCTTAGTTTATGATAAAGCCACTCTGAAGATTAGGGGAGCTTGTACCATTCTCAACCATTTTTTCCATGTGGTGCTGGGGGCCCTCTGATAGGAAATCAAAACAAATTATGTTAGCTTCCTTAATTTAAACGTCCAAACCCCTTAACAAATAAAATGGCGGTACATCAATGTATAGGAAAAGTCCCAACAAATTATTTTTAGAAACATTTTAGCTATCCCCAAAAAAAGGTAATTTGCAAAGGTGTGGATTTGATGGGTACATAATCAAAGTTTGGATTTGTTTGGATCATGAAAGGTAAGAAGCTAGGAGGATGGTTTGATAGATGTTATTTGGAAACAAATTCAATTCCAAGTACTTATTGATATAAGATGAAGATTTGAATAAAATTTCCCCCCTTAGAAAATGCATTTAACATAATTATTTTTTCTCATTTAATTTTGTTGACATTTTTTAAAAGTAATAATACAATTTCCAACATCAAAGTACCTTTATATATTTTGCTTACAACAAACGCATTCACATAAATCCTATGTAAATTTTCTTACATTTTCTTTTCCAAAATTAAAATGGGAATTGGTTGACCAATTTCCAGGAAAGACATAAACATAACTCACCATTTTAAATATATTAATCATGACATGTCTTTGACATATTTTCATTATTTAATTAAAAAAATCTTAATATATCAAATGAAAAAGACATAATTATAGGAATCATCTCAATTACATATAACAAAATCATACATATAATTACTCAACTTAAAATCTAATTCAATGACGGATGTATGAAATGTTTAATAATGTCATGTCAAGAAGTATTTTCTTTATGTTCTTCACTTAACTAAAGAAATTTTGGTGATCTCAAATGGGACAGGTGGAATGACACGGATAATTTTGAATGCATATATACAATTAGTAAAATTAAAATCTAATTTATATAATGATTACTAGATAAAATAAGGGTTCCTCCATTTCGAAGCAGGATTGAAGTTGAAATCATTTTCATATATTTTATCTCGATATCCATTTATTTTCATGGAAAAAAGAGTACTTATCTCACAAATTGTAAGAATAAAAGTGCATGTTTTGACGGATTGGTTGGACATGTGACAAACTACAAGTGGAAATGAACAAATGATGATGACCTGTTGATGGTGTTGGACCTACCAACTTTCAGTGAATCTCCCCGATATAAAGTCCCAACTAGGCCTCACACTGTTTGGTGTAGGATCCCATCCGTTATGATGGCCTAGTTTCCATTATCTTAAAGATATGCCTTAGCTCTTGCTTGTCAACATATGAGAGTGGTTCACTTAGTCTTCAAAAAGTGAGTTTCATGTGCCTAGTGAGTGCTTAGTGTAACTTGTGTCTAAGTTATTTCACTGGAGAGGGAGAGGTTGAGAGTGAGTCTCAAGTCGGGAGGGAATAGTCCCAACTCAGGTAGAGACACACAACATAACAGGATTTGCATAGCTTTCTGATGGAGTAGTCCACACAAATGCGACAGTCACAAAAAAAAGTGAACACATAGCACGTACAACACCCAATGGAGTAGTCCACTCGAGTGTGCTGGATGTTATAACAAGTTTACAAGAATGAGTTTGCCTAGTGTTCGACAGAGTAGTCCACATGGGTGAGACAACAATAAAAATTGATACAACAAATTTCCAACATTATATACACTAAAACAACCGAAATATTTCAACTATATTAGTACAAGTTAAAGAAACATGCATTACAAGAGTCCAAAGAATAGTCTTACAAATGAATACAACACATGTGTGAAGGTGTGATGGCCTGTGACAGGCTTATAAATTAACCAAAAGTTCCAAGACACATTCGCACACCATACATCACTAACCCCAGTAGTAGGTTATTGGAGCCACTACTCACACCTCAAAGAAAAAGACTACAAAATTTCAAGGCTATGTGGGAGGAGCCAAGGTGATAAGTATTTTTCATGTACAAATGAGGGATATATATAGCCAAGGGTGAAATTGATCGTTGTGACTCTTTGACTTCCCTCATGACTATTTGACTTGCATGACTCTTCAACTAACATGACTCTTCAACTTCATATGTGGGTCTCTTTGACTTCCATGTTACATTACATTCATTACAACATGTATGGCCCATAGTAATGATGTGGCCGAAATGACTCACGACATGACTCGACATGACACTACTGGTGTGGATATGTTGATGGTGGTGTCCATGTCGCGTTGTTGTGGTGTTGAATGATGAGTGTGCTCTTGGTGTAACATAGATCACCTCTACATGACAAGGTGTGTAGACTTTGATGGTCTTGGTGTTCACTTCATGTTGCATGTGCATGTGTCCCCTTCACTGATACTTGGTATGCTTCATGTGTTCATCCATCACAAACAAGTCTCCTAGCATGTGTTCCTTGTTCATCCCCTTCGTCATTGTGCCATTTCTCATTCATGTACTTGTTTTTGCAATCACTCGTGATGAGACAACATCAAATCCAGAATTCCCCTAGTCTACCATGATGCATCATATTTCATTTCCAGGTGCAGGTGACCGGGAGAGAGGACAAAACTCTGAGACTACATAGAGGACATTTCAGGATGGGATGTGAGGCTCTATAGCACTATAGGAAAAAATTGGGGAGAGGTCACTAAGAGGCTAGGGTGAGCATTCCAGGATAGCAGTGACATCTGCAGGATATGGCTCACCTGGGAGGAAAATTTGTGTATTTTTTCCAGGGAAGGTAGCACGGGCAGGAGGAGGCGCTTGCAGTGAAAAATGTGTTGTTTTCTAGAGGAGACCAGGATAGGGCTACAGGAGCCTACTAGTTAGAACGACGCAATTATCGGAGGTAGTCATGCAAGGACATGACTGCGTAGTTTCTAGGTTGAGTGGGGTGTCGGGCATCAGGTGGAATATCAATTGAAACTAGGAAATTTTCAGGAGGAGTGGTGACAGGCCAGCAGGGGGACTGCCTAGAAACATTACGCAATTTCCTTGGAAAATGTAGTGACAAGTAGCGGGTACTTGTCCCTCATGTCTGCTCAGCTTCTTCAGGTAGTGTAGGTAAGTAGATTGGAAAATTACTACACAGTTTTGGAGGTGAGTGCAACCCTGGGTCACTGCTCAAGTCATTTTTTCCTATTGACCAGCGGGAAGCTTGATGCATAGGCTTCCAAGAAGTGAAGATTGAGACAGATTCTTGGGTAACTTCTGCATTGTTCTGGGTGACATTCAGTTGGGTAGATTTTAGAATTGCGTAGTGTAGACTCAATGGAGGTTTGGCTGATGGAGGGTAGTACAGTCGATAGATCTTCAAAAAAATGGTTAAGTGTGTGAGAGATTGAACTCATGTATACATGACCTTGCAAACACACACTCAACATGACTCGACGACAAGACACCTCAAACCACAAGATAACATATGCACAGTGCGATTAACTAAAGGGTGAGAGCAACAAGTGTGACACTTGAGATAGATCATTGAAAGACCATGACGACACTTGCACGAAATTGTTTACAAATTCTTGTGTGAGTACGAAAAATGTCTACATAGCGAACACAAATCATACACGCAAAGATAGACCTTCAACATAGCCAGAACAAGACCACAAGCATGACATTGCAACCAACATGCTAAAGACGAATGGTGCTCGGTTAAGAAAAGAGGGTGTAAAGACTCAACAAGAGCTCATGGGATGAGCCAAAATGTTTGAAATCATCAAGGAAAAACCAACGAAGGCTCTGAAATTGGATTTAGGCCAAAATTTTGGAGGGTGTTGCAGCCGCTACAACACTTTGCAACACACTGGTTGAATACCCGCTTCTCTATTTCAGTTCAATTACATCACAAGGCATTAGCCTATCAGGGAGTATTGAATCATTGTGCAGGTTTCGATTTCCCCACTTAACCCATGGACAGACATGGTTCAACTTTTTCCAACTCAGCCAAACACAACAAGAAGTTTAAGCTTGATCATAGTGTTTCAAAATCGGGAAGAGTAGTTTAGCTCGAGAGTTTAAAATTTTCAAAGTATAATTTTTCATCTCTAATGTTGCTCTACTGCTAGTAGGACTGGATAGTTCCCCGGCGAAGTCACGCAGGAACAAATGAATTTCTCCACTGCCAGCAAGCTTGTTTCATACCCCAGTGATGTTGCATGCTTCACCTCTCTACGCAGGAAGCCTCACTCTCCTTTCACCTTTTATAGTTTTTTTTTTTTTTTTTTTTTTTTTTTAACAGAATTTTCTATAGGAACTTATTTATTTTTGGGGCAGAAGAGGGATCCCAACTTATTGAGAGAAAAAAAGGTTGTTCCTTCAGATAAGCATGTAAGACCTTTTATTTAGGTTTGCTTGTTTTGGTTTTCCCCTTCTCTATTTCTACTAGTTGGATGAGCTTGAACACATAGAGAAAAATACTGAGTACAGGCATGGTTTTTCTAGTGTGGAAACACGTTCATGTTTCGACCAGATCTTCCATTATAGATGGTTCGCATTTTCCATCAAGACTTCATCATCCGAAGTTTATAACCAAGCACAAAGAAGAATGCCATAGGACTAGCCAAGTGTTGTAGTGTCACAAGACTCTTTCAATCTCAGCCACATACTCATTCAAAAGCTAGAACTTAGTAGAGGGCAGCACTTATTAGAAAAACCAAAAATATCATGATATTATGTAAACAAAACAACACAAAGATAAAAGACAAGAAGTAAAAATACGATGTACATAGCGTAGGATGTGGCCTCGAGTTACTGAAAATAGTGCTTTAAGTCTTAGTCGTTGACAGGAAGGTTTCCAATCCTCCTATCAAGTAATTGTAGACGATTCATGTGCGGGCCAAGATTTCCTGAACAGTGTATGGACCAATCCACAGGGACTAGAACTTCATATTTTTTTCATTTTTCTTCATGGGGTTTGTCCCATTTGAAAACTAAGTCACCCACATCGAAGTTAGCATTCCTTATAGACTTCTTGTAAAACCATCTCTTGATACGCTTCTGGTGGAGTGTGAATTTTCCTTTTTCTTTAATCCATTCTTCCTCCAACTTGTGAAGTGTATCCATCCTACATTGAACTAACTGACATGGCTTTCCTTGGGATTCATGGGACTATTGGAGAGTAGGAAATTAGATGTTTGACAGAAGGATGGATTCTTTCCCATAAACCAAGAAGTATGGAAAAGTGTTCAGAAAGGGTTTGGGTGTTACACGGTCAACCCATAAGGCCCAGAGTGTGAGTTTCATTGTTAAGAGTAAATGGTTTTCTTGATAATGCAGATAAGGTTTTTATTCCTTGATTCGGCAAGACAATTTCCCTGCAGGTAATAGTTAGTTGAGTGTTTAAGAACGATACCATATTGCAATGCAAAATCATAAAGCTTTAAAGACGAAAATTAAGTTTCATTGTAAAAAACAAGAGATACCAGAATGCCAAATCGTGAGATGATGTTTTGTTGAAGAAACTGATGACTTCCTAGTCATTCACCTGCTTGAGCAGAACTACTTATGCCCACCACGTGAAGTAGTCAGTAGCTGTCAATATGTAGCGGTGTTGCTTCAACGAGTGTGGGAAGATTTCCCCAATGATGTCTAAGCCCCATTGTTGAAATACTTCACTCACTCAGACAGGGAGCAGTGGGGTTTCTAACCTTCATGTTCTGTCGGTGCGTCACTGACAAACTTAACAGTTGTAGGCATAAGCATGTGCATCCTTGAATAACGTGAGCTAGTAGAAATCAGCTCGCATGACTTTGTTCATAGTGGTGTTTCCCACGACGTGACCCCTAGCTAGTCTGTCATGCAGATCATGCAAGTCCTTCTCTGAATCATGTGCCTCCACGCACATGAGAAAAATTATGTTGTTGTGCTTTCTGTAAAGCATGTCGTGCACCAATTGATAAGGTAACACTTTGAGGTAGAGTTCCCTCTTCTGTCACATGGAGAAGTGAGAGGGCATGGTGCCATGCTCAAGGTACTTGCGCACATGTTCTTACCAAGAGTCTCTGTATGAAGTGGGTGGTGCTTGCTCTACATCGTACATCTCGATTTCTTGCCCCATGTAAAGTACGTCGTGCACCAACTGATAAGGTAATGCTTTGATGTAGAGTTCCCTCTTCTATCACATGGAGAAGTGAGAGAACATGGTGCCATGCTCAAGGTACTTGCACACATGTTCTTACCAAGAGTCTCTATATGAAGTGGGTGGTGCTTGCTCTACATCGTACATCTCGATTTCTTGATCCAAACCAGCGAGCTCTTGTTCTTTCACTTATGCATGGACTGCTTTGACTGTAAGTGTGCAGAGACCATGACCCTTGATAGTGTGAAATGGCTTGATGTCAATATCATACTCTTGCAAGAATGTCATCTAGTTTACATGTCTTTCACTCATCTCTTATTTAACAAGTAGTGATTTGACTGCTGGATGTGGCATAAGGACTATGAAATGGTTCTTCAATAGATAGGGTCTGAAGTGTTTAACCGCCTTGTATACTGCATATGCTTGTTTATCAATGGTGGGGTAGTTCAGTTCGGGTCCCTGCATGCTTTCACTCATGAATGACATGGGATGTTTGTTTTTCAGCTCATCCTTCTAAGTTAGTACCGCAGCAAGACAAGTGTCAAAGGAGAAGGTGTATAACCAGAAATCATTGTTAAAGTCTAGGTTGTAAAGTGTAGGTGCATCTACTATAGTCTGTTTGCTATAGGTGAATGCATCCTTCTCCTTCTTACCCCAGTTGTAGACTACATCCTTCTTGATCATGCCTTGCATTGGTTTCACCATCTCCGTATAATCCGATATGAGCTTCTGGAGGAAGTTGATCTTCCCCAAGAAGGACTGCATGGCTTTCTTGTTGACTGGGTGAGGAATCTGTGTGATCATCCGAGCATGGTCTGGATCAACCTTGATCCCACTCTTGGCGATGATGTTCCCAAGGAAGTTTTGCTCAGACATACAAATACAATATTCTTTAGATTCAAGGATATCCTGTATTTTTGGCATCACTCAAATATCTTCTTCAGATGGCATATGTAGTCTGACTATTTTCTAGAAAATACTTTCATGTCGTCAAGGTAAACCACTATGCTTTGTTCAATAAGTCCATGGAAGGCGACGTCAATGGTGCACAAAAAGGTTGCACCTATGTTCACAAGCCCAAATGGCATTTTTCCATAAGTGAATGTACCCCACTTGGTATGGAAGTTAGTTTTTAGTCTATCAGGTTTCGTTACCAGAACCTGGTTGTATCCTGAAAGACCATCAAGCAGAGGAAACGTTTCTACTCTAGATATACTGTCTATAGAATATGTTCCATCGACAACATGGGGTAGTTTTCTTTGTCCAAGGAGTTGTTCATATTTCATAAATCAATGCATAAGTAGATCTCCCCGAACTTCTTGTGTATAGGAACTAAGTTAAAAACCCACATAGAATGACGAACGATATAGATGATCCAAGCATCCAACAGCGTAGTCAATTCTTTCTGTATTAGGGGTTCAAGTGACAGATGTACTTTTCTCAGCTTCGACTAAAATGACTTGATCCTTCTTTGATCAGGATCATATGTTGGATTATTAGCATGTCATATCTTTTCAAAGCAATGTATGTCCACTTGAACACATCCTGGTACTATTTGAATAAGAGGACAAAGGCTTGCCTCTCCTGTGGCGTGCAAAAAAAATCGAGATTGACAAAATTCAAATCTTATTCTATTCCCAAGTTGATCTATTCATGAATTGTGGTGGAAATCTGGGTTTTGTTATTCCTTGGCCCTTGGAAATAGTTCTACAAGTCATGGAGCTTTTCGAGAGATACCACACCCTTGGGTATGAGTTTTCCTTTCTTGTCATCGGCTACTGCTTTCAGAGACTGCTCATGCTCATCTTCGTCAATCGATGTGTCCTTGAAGACATCAAAATTGGCCATGAAGTGCAGTATCTGTTGATCATTGGAAAAAATGCATAAGTTAGTTATGTTGTCAGGGATAGAAGTCTTATACAAAATTTTGACAATAACCCTATCCCTAAGCAAGTTATCCTAGAAACTGCGTTAGCTAAGGCATCGGTAGCTGCATTACGTGTTCTTGGCTAAAAATTATATTGAAAGCTTGGAAGTTCAAGATCAATCGCCACACCTCTTATTGATAACTTTTGAGATGAGGTGACAAATAGCATATGGTGTTATGTACCTTCTGTACTATGATTTCTGAATCACCTACGACTTTGAGTGCATTAACATAGAAGCTAATGGCTTTGCGCAAGACCAATAGGACTGATTCATATTCAAAAGTGTTGTTCATGCACTTGAAATCCAAGTGTCTTGAGATCAAGTGTTTCCTATGCATTGGGTCTATCAAGACACACCCAACTCTATAGCCATCATGTGCCTTTGAACTGTCAAAATACATGGTCCAAAACTTGTCTATACATGGACTGCTTGTTGTGCTAGTACTACTACTGCTACTGCTACTAATATTACAACATGTTGTACATGTTTCATTTTTGTCAGTTGGGCAAGGAAGGAGACCCGAATGTGTGTTGAGTGGGGCTGGGGTTAGCTGTACGATGTAACACCCCAACTGTGTTTCCAAAAGGCAGTTGTTGAATATGTGTTCTGCGAAAGCCAACGGTTCATGTTCACCATTGATGGGAGTGACATTGTACTTCATATATATCTCAGATAAATCTTAGATCTGATTGATTTTTCCCTTGTACAGAAACCATAAGTGTGTCCAGTCTGTGACAATGTATCCATTCATCTTGCTAGACCAGTCTTTGCTACACAGTAAGTCGTATGCTTTCGATATGTCGATAATGAGATTGTTGATGTACTAGTGAGCTCAAGTGTCATGAGATAATCAAATGATGACATCTCATAGTTCACCAATGGTTGGTACACATGTTCGATCAATTTGGATGATATGCACAAACGTCTTGCTCCATTGCACATTGATCCTCTTGGCAGTGGAGAGTGGCATGACGGTAGCTGATGTGCTAGAGTCAACCAAACAGTTATAAACATTGTAGTTAAATATTTCAAATGAGAGCAAGAATGGAGGGCAAAGAGAGTTTGCCTCTTCCATACGAACTGTGTTGAGCATGGTTGTATGTAGACCGAGAGATGTGCTTTGTCCCTTGCTGGTAGAGGTTATTCTATCTGTGGATGTTTTCCCTAATGCGCATACCAGAATATCCTGTTGACCCTTGATCTTAGCTAACTTGAACAAGGAGATGTTTGCACAATTTTTCTTCATATCTTCAATATATTGTAGTCAAGAGCAGGTAAACTCACCGAGGTATCCGAGGTTAGGATCGTTTCTATACTATCCAATAGAGTGTTTTGAAGTTTACTTCTCATGGACGTACTCTTGTTTTCAACTATCTTCCTAGGCTTGATTTGTGTTCTCTGCTTTGGGATGGATAGTGGATCAACATTCCTCATTAGTTTAACATTTTATTGCATCTCCCCAATAGTAAGGGGAGCCCCTTGACTTCTGAGATTGTATCGATTATCTTGCTTTGGGGTTGCCTCTTGGTGTTTGTTTTCTGTGTTGCATGCACACACTAATACATGTTGATCACCTGCCCAGCACTTGGTGCTTCATCAGATGTAGCGTCTTCTTCATCATCTTCATCTTATGGCTGACACTGCATATTTTTTCCCATATTGTTTAATCTACCGTATATTGAGTTCGCAACTCAGTTCCAATATGAACAAGTCCTTTATGAGTTCTTGTTATTATGGAAAGAGAAAAAATTGGTGTTCATGCACATTTCCATATGAAACACTAAATTGGAACTCTGTGTAGTTTTAGTCGGGTAGCTGATGCTGCCTAATGACAAACTCCTCTTCAGGTTTCTGGGAGGCTGGATGCTAGAAGATGTCTCGGCTGTTCATTTCTTTTGTTCAAAAACCTTTGTTGTCCAGGTCTTGACAAGACGAGTAGGGTTTCAATCTCACTTGCTTCCCTCTCTTTCACCTTACTCGTAGTAGCCTCGGGCCTCCTACTTTCATATTTGGAGTCTTTTGCTGGCTCATCATCCTTAATGACTCTAAATGCACATAGGTCCTTTTTTACAGTGATCACCTCTTCGTAATTTTCATGTAACGTTGGTTTCGCAACTCGCATGATGAACTGCGCAATTTTGGTCAGCAGTGTAGATGTGTACTAGTCGACAGTGATGGATTCATGAGGTTTTTTGTTTGCTCCAAACTTATTCAAGATGCGTGAAAATCTCTCATTAAAGTCTTTCACTTTCTCTTTTGACTCCATCTTGAGACTTCCCAACTCTTTGAGCAACATGGCAAGGGTCTTGTCATCAACACATTTTTCCATAAACACTCTCTTGAACATACCCTAGTTTTAGATGGAGTTGATAGGAAGGTTATGATACCATATCGTTGCTCGGCTGTCCAAGATAGATGGAGAAATATATATGCAATTTCGTTGTAACATACCTCGAGTGTCTGTAGATGTAGGTAGAATGTGTCCAAGTGGTCTTCTACCTTCACTATTATGTCAGGGTCAAACTTTGTCAACAGCCTCTCTACATGCGTTGGCATCTTGTGCACAACACCTGGGAGAGCCAATGGTCCCTGAGTTATCCATTCCAAGTTTTGATTAGCCATGTTGTACACAACATTTTGTAACTGTCCCTATACTTCTCGTTCCTTGATCTTGGACGACCTCTATAGTGAGCCCTACATGCTTTCCCTTCATGATGAAACTCCCATTGTGTCTCTCTTAATGAGCAAAACAATTCCCTCTTGCGCCATTTCCCCAAAATCTTCTATTTTTCCTATTTTACAAGATCGATACTAATGACCTCTTTTGTCATCATGCCGATATGCAAGGATTAACACTATCCCTAGTGCCAACCGGAGCGACTGAGCTTTGTTCTAGTCACATCTATCCTCTTATGGATTTTTTTTTAAATATAGAGCTGAAACTTCCAGCTCTAGAAGCTTCGTAACAAAAGTCTGGTAAATGGTTTGGCCAGATGGGGTCGAGGATGTTAGTTTGGGCTCCTTTCATCTGTAATGATGGAACTACTTCAAGAGATAATACCTTCTCCCATGAGAAGAAGATCCATCTCCCATCCATTCATCATATATAAACCTCTCTTTTCCACAAGCACAAGCTAGTGTTAATGTTGGTGTGCTAGTGCTAATTAAGTTTGGAGTAAACAACAAGCTATTCATAGTTGTATCTCTCTAGTTGTGTGAGGGAGAAGTGTGAATTTGGTTTAGTGTGAACCCTAAATGGAAGTGCCTTAAAACTACTATTATTGAGGCCATCATGGAATGCTAGCAGAAGTGTGTGGGAACCTGGTCTTTTTAGAGGAGAATGGGAATGTCAAGGCAATGGTTGTAATCTCTTCTTGATTCAATATATATATGCAACTATTGATTGATTTCGTACACGATGTGTCATCTTATATGTTCATGGCTTAATATTTCTTGACTTGTTAAATAGGTTGAATTACAATTTGTCTATTATCACAGTTGTTGTTTGTTGTTGTTTAATTGTTTCAGGTGTTTTAAGAAGGAAGCGAGAGATAGCTGGAGCAAGCAAGAAAAGACATCATCAAATGGGATAGGCATAGTAAGAGGTAGGCCCTCTTAATTGGTTCTATCCTAAGGAAATCTTCCACTGAATGTATCAGTTTTGGCTAGACCCATTATCGGGCTAGAGGAATTTGTTTGTGTCCACACTTATAATTTTACTTCACCACAAATTGGCTACTCCACGGGGGGTCCAATCCTTTTGTTTGTCTTGGATTTCATGATTTCATGTGAACTTTTCTAGTTCCACTTTTTCCCTTTGGTTCTATTTCTTTTATCCTGCTTACAAGCCTATGTTTGAAATTCATAGTAGTAGATCTGGTCCCTATTACAATTTCTTTTTTTTTCTTGGCTCCCTCAATCAACGTGCTTAATCCACTAATAGACAGTTGATCAGCGCGATATGCTAAGAAAAAGTCGTGCCGACCAGCCTCTAGCACTAGTTGTCTGTTAGGCAGTCACGCCGATGCCTGTAAGTGAAGATTAGGGTTTGTCCCCAATCTTGGCCAGTGTGTTTTGCTCTCATGATTTCGACCCTATAAGCCTTTTAGATTGTTTTCTCCCTGACTAGAAAGCTTCTTTTCATTTGGTTTTGTTTGCTTGTTGGCTTATCATCTTTTTACTTGATTTCTTGATTCATTGGATGGTCAGTGACACTAGGGCATCTAGATTGTCATCCATTCAGTTGTTTGTGAAATCAGTGAGTCGAGTTGTAGGTGTGCTTATTCCTTGCATTTCGTTTGCGATCCTTTTACTACTTTGGCCTCCATTACACAAGTTTGAAAAAAAAAATATTTGCTTGTCTAAAAATTTCTTTTCTAGCATGAATTACATCTCTTGTCTTGTTGTTGGTAAATTCGGTGCTTTGTTAGTTTGAATGAGTCTCTCTTTTCATGTTTTCATTTGCTTGAAGAGCTAATTGTCTTGGAACCTTTTCATTGAAGTCTTGTAAGCAGAAAGATTATTTCATTGTTTCATGAAAAGTATGAAATTCTAGTTTGTTGTATCAATGGGTTACGATAGCCTACATCATTAGACTAGGATTGCATTGACATTTGAAAAAGGAAAAGAAATCTTTTGAAAGGACTGTTAGAAATGTGCTTGTCGGGAAAATAGGAATTGGAATGCATTTTTCAGTAGTTTATTTTTTCGAAAAGTGAAGTAGTGAAAGATCATTTTGCTTTTAGTTGTTTTCATTTGATTGTGTAGTTTCTACCCTCTCTAGTGTAGGAAATTCATCAAATTGAAAGGATCTTGTCTCATTTAGTTTCATTTAAGGTTTTTTGAGTCGCATCGCTAAGACCTAAAAACTAAAACATAACTCAAGATAAACTTTAAAATGAATTCAATTAACCTAAGGCACATTTGACATTTTAATGATCATATCTAGAAGGTCTAGGCTAGAGACATTTTCCGACATCTTGAAACCTAGCATTTGTCGCTAGCTTCAGAATTAGACAGTGATGGTATGGATTTGTGCTCCCCATACTGTCGAGTATATAACAGAAGACCCCTCTAGGCTGCAATCCTTTATCCTTAGGAAGCCTAGTTGGCCGCCTTACAAACATGATACACCAAACATAGCATTCAAGCAAATTTCCTGCTCGGACTTCTCGGTTCGCCAGAAGGTATTTTGTAGTTCATGGTTGCCTAGTAATCCTGTTTACCTAGATCATCCAGAGTAGTCATTTGATATTTTTGACCCATTAAAATTAAAATATAATTCAATCACTTGCCCTTTCCAGATCATTTCTAATCGAAAGTGATAGAGTCAACTTTGTTTCTTTCTCGACTCTTAAAAAATGAAAGAACACTCGTTTTTTATGTGTCTTAATAATTGATTGGCCACGATTCTATAAGATCTTGTTAGTCTTTTCTGAGACAAAATTGTGAGTTTCCCTTAAAAGAACATTTTAAAGCCTTGAAGTTTATTTGTCCCTTTTCTGTCGACTAAGACAAGGTCATCATCATTGAACCATCTGGTTCACCTAGTTCCTCTTCCTCTCCCCCATCTAAAAGATTGTCTGAGGAGTCGTTCCCTGAGTTACCAAAGTCACTCAAGGACCAACGTGTTGAACTTAGAATTGTTCTAAGCATTCAATCTTTGTCATATCGTCCTTTGCCTACTTTGGATACTGGGTCATTTGTTGATCTTGGCCTGGAATCTTCGAATAATCTTGTTCAAACTCCTGAGAACTCGCTAACCACTAATGGTCAACTTGGACTAGTTTTCTACCCTTCGAATCCTCTATTTAACCCTATTTTGATATCACCATAGCGTCCTTACAGTCTGTACAACCAACCGGGTATTCCTTTGGAACTATCCCCTCATATTTCTTTGGCCATTCGTCATCATTTGTTCCTGGATATGGAACCCAAAGGCGATGCTCCATTCACCTCTCCGAACAAGTCATAAGTTTCTACTCCACACACTATCAAGGAGGAAAAACATCCTTTCCCTCCTAAAGGTTTTCCCCCATATTGGGGGCATTCCCACCACTTTTCCACCGAACTATGTGTCTTTGGCATAGTTGGTTGCGAGCACACCTAGTGCCTCATCACTTTACCATAACCCTGTTTGGGCATCAGGTGCCATGCCAACTCCAGGTCCATTCACTACGAACACAACCTCCCAAAAGGTTGTTACCTCAGTCCCATTGCAACCCACCATTCCGAACACCCTTGTATCATCAATCCCAGTCACTCGTCCAACCCAACCGATAGTTTTGAGGAATTTATTTGTCTGTTCCTCCATCCCTCTAGTCAGTGGCCAGGTTGTGCCACCGCCTAGGGGGAAAAAACTGAATGTTTCTATGGTGTCAAGCTCTACCAATATGAGTGGCTCACAAGATCACATTCTTGTTATGAACCAACGTTCTTCTAGCATTATTCATAACCCTTATGATCCTACTAGATCAAGCAATGTCCAGTACCAACAGGTTCATAATCCCATTGGTCCATTTGGGTCGAGCAATGTCGAGTATCAGCAGTCTTGTGAGGCTCAGGTCTAATACCAAACTCCTTACTTCCCATATGGTTCTCAAGGAATGTTTAATCAACCTTACACCCTTCTGTCTAGGCATTACATTCAGCCCGACTCATCCACCTTCTAGGGTGGCTATGGCCATATTCAGTTCAGAAATTTTTCAGGCACTGTTCAAGTACACTTGCAATAGCAAGGATAACCTCTACAACAACAATGAAAAACTTTGCTACCATAAGTTCAACCTTTGTTGCAGTAAGGGAAAATGATCCTATAGTAAGGGAAAAGATCCTGCAGCAAGGTCAACTGCAAGAACCATAGGGTCAACCCTTGCAACAGTTGCAGCAAACCGTGCAACACCAAATGCAATATGCTCTGTAAACCTACCAGCCCATGTCCTTGCAGGGCCAATCTCTGTATCCCTAGGGACAAATTTTACAGTCGCAAGCTCAACCCTTTCAACAGCAAAACCAACTTGGGTAGCAGCAACCCTTGTATACATATCAGCAGGGACAACCCTTGGAAGGGCAAGGCCAAGGTCAAGTCCTACAGCAGCGGCCCACAATCCTAATATCCTAGGTCAATAGGTTCAGAACCCTTCTGGCCAAGGGCAGCAAGTGCAAAACCCTAATGCCCTAGGTCAATAGGTTCATAATCCTTTTGGTCAAGGGAAACAGGTACAAAATCCCTATGTCTAAGGGCAACAAGTGTATCAACCTTATGCCCAAGGACACTAGGTCCAAAATCCTCTTGTTTAGGGACAATAGGTTCACCACCCGTATGTTCAAGGACAATAGGTCCAATATCCATATGTCCAAGTTCAATAGACTCAACAGCCTTTTAACTTGTACGTTGCTTATCAACAACCTATGGCCGAATAGTTCTAAGGTATTCAAGGTAAAAATCCTCCCTATGGTCAAGGTAACCTACAATTGGGGCAGCATCAGATGCCATATGGCCAAAATCCCCCACTATGGAGCCAAAATCCTTACCAGTGGGGATGGGCTCCTCTGTTCGGACCCGCTTACTGACCTCCTTTGCATTTTAATACTTAATTTCCATTCTTGGCCACACTCAAATTGTCGGATATATATCGCGTTACGAATGATCCAATCCTTCATTTGCCATACTGGCCTTCGGTGTTGTCCAAGATACCAAGCGATTGTCAAAACTTCAATGGGAAAGCAAAAGAATATCCTCAAGCCCATGTAATGACATATCACCTTTTGTGCTCTTCGAACTATTACGTTTTTTATTCCATTCATCTCCATATTTTCAATGAACCCTCACAGGCACTACAGCCAAGTGGTACATTGAGCTTCCTCGAAGTACTTACCATGAATTTAACTCTTTAGCCATGGCTTTTCTCATGCATTTTCAGTTGTCAGTTTGCTATGAAACTGGCACCTATTTGCTCACATCGCTTAAGCAAGATACCGCAACACACATCTTCGATCAGATCCATGAATGGAGATGTAGGCGTTGCCTAATCAAATTTGAGATTGTTGATCATTTTCTCACTGAATGTTTCACTAAATCATTCCTGGCCCCAATTTCTCATGATATAGCTATGGGTGGATGCGTTACTTAAGAGCAAGCCATTGCTCACACCTAGTGCTTAGATCTGGTTTACTCTTAGTCTGGCACTTTGTATGAGTTTTACCTGATGTTCCACGACCATCATCCGATCCCGTGGCATCAAAGTCACAAGTTGTACCTCTTGTCGATGGAGTTATTGGTTAATTATCTCAAACCCCTGCTAAATCTCCTTCCAAACAAAAGTCAGTCTCGAATGTTGTTCCTAATAGTTCTTCCCAAAATCCACTTGGCCCTGATAAAACCTCAGAGTTCCACGTTGTCCAATCTACTGTAGCAGACAAATCCTCGAAAGGTAAGAAGAAAGGCAAAGGCAAGGGTAAAGCTGATGCCCCAAAACAGGGTCCTCCCAAATCGTCTACTAGTGAATCTTCACAATGGAAACCTAAGTATCCTTGCCTCATTTACGAGGAATATCACTATACCAAGGATTGTCCTCAACAATCCAAAGTTAGTTGTCTACTCAATGGGACCCCCGCTATCCTCAAAGATCCATTTCCGTCTTAGTAGACCCAAATAGTAGACCAACCTCAATCATCTGCTTCCTCAGGATCTCAAGTGTTCATGATGAGTATGCCTATTAATGTTGCTACTAGATCGAAATACTACCGAACTCTTTCTCCGATAGCTGGGAAAGAGAAAGAAGCCACCCCTTCTTCTTCTACCCCGAGTTATGTCCCTCTTCATATCGAGCATCGTAACCCCAATTTCGGTATACGACCACCCTCTCCAGGTGTGCTACAAAAATCCTTCTACAATCCTAATGCTCAAGCCACTCAACATTATATTATTGTTGAGGATTTGGCTTAAGCTCCGTCAACTATGTTGGCTCTCGAGGTACTCCAAAGCTGCCCATCGAAGCGGAGATATTTGGTGTCAGCTGTCGGGGGTATCGATCCCATCGATTCCAATTTGATATATTTTGATCTAGAGAACCATGTTTTGTTCCTCCCTCATCAAATTTCCTTTCTCATTCAGGTAATCATCAATGAGAATACCATCCATAGGACTATCATCGATGAAGGTGCTTCCACCTGCATCATGTCAACCGCATGCTGGAAGGCTATTGGTTCTCCTACATTGAACCAATCTCGAAACACTTTGGAAGCTTTCGATGGGTGCAACTTGCGACCCTTCTGTGTCTTACCTAACCTTTCCATTACCCTAGAAGGCAAGACAGTGCAAGTCTAGGTAGATATCATTGATGCCAATCTCAATTACAATCTTCTACTCGATCGAAGTTGGACCCATGGTATGCATTTTGTAGCCTCGTCCTGATTTCACGTGATTCATTTTCACTGTTGACCAACTGTCTTTCTTTGCCTCTTCCTCTTCGGATGGCAATGTTCTACACGTCAAGCACATCATTGCTCCCTATATGAGTGTGGGGGCATGTCTTTTCAAAGATTATGCCTTGATGGGAATTTTCCACTCCCACCTCCTTATGTTGCCTCTGTCAACATGGTCTCAGTTAAATCTGATCCTTGGGTCATACCTTCACCACATCTTGTTGATATCTAGGGTGAGGTTATGCACTTAGTCCTACCAAAATTAATTACATGGAAATTGTTTCAGCTTCGGGCTCTGCATCCTCTAATTCTTCTATTTCAGAGACCTCCCTTGATACATACTCTCAATCCCCGTGGCTTGGCTCTTTGGTATCACTTGATCCCTTATTCGAGACCTTCCTTGTTGATGAAGGTATCGTGGAAGTAATGTCTCTCAAGGAACCATCTTGGACCGATACTCATCCTTATTTCTTATTCTTGCTTAGATTGGTAGTCAAGTCTATGTGTTTTAAGCAGTTTTCTTCTTAGTCGCCTACTGATGTGTCAGTTTATCCTAACATGATCAAGATATTTCAACTGAGGGCACCTTTATCCCGTCATGTATTTAGGATTTTTCTCCCTCCCCAAGTTTGTACCGCTTGCCCATTATTGCATTAGGGTTGTCATCTAACTCGTAATCCTCCCTCACCCACGGGGCATGGAGACAAAGCCTTATATGAGTTCTACTCCATTATTTGGCTGATTTGATGCTTACTTGTCATGGCAACGGTAAAACTCTAGTGTCCTTTCATGTTGATTGATTACCCAAGTCCTAACATGGACTCCCATCTCAAGAAGTACTATGCTTAGGTTATCATGCATGGTTACTTGTGTACATTAGTGTGTCATTCATTTTTGTGCAGTGTGGTTTGGTGTGTTAGTTTTCAAACAACTTTTCTATTTACTATGCTTTTCTTGCTTTGCAGGTGTCTTCGATTCCTCACATCAGTTTCGCTAATGGTGCTTGTCGTAGTACCTGGAACCTATCATCTGCTGCATGGGCTATTTATGACCCTAATGGTGAGTTGATTGACCTTCAAGGTATCTTTTTAGGTCATACAACTAACAATATTGCTAAATGCAGTTCGGTCATTGAATTGTTGTCAGAAGCCATTGCTCTTAACATTCGAGAGTTGGTTGTTAACCTAGATTCACAGGTTGTCGTCCTTCAACTCAACGGGTAATATTCCATTAGAAATCCTTAAATATTGAGAATGTATCTCCATATTCATCAACTGGAAAGACATTTTTGTTATATTACATATCATCATATTCCTAGATGAATGAATACATTGACGGATGCATTAACAAATTATGTGTTGGATAGATATTTATGAAATATGTAAAAAGATAAAAACAAACCATTTGTACCATAGTAAGAAAGAAAATACAGCATATATATATGGTGGTAATGTTTGATACATCAAAACCCCAAAAAATAACATGTGTGTCCAAAATAACATTGGTGGCTCACAAGCCTCATACATCTGCAGTGCGTAGGCCTCAAAAAATGTAAGTGTTGTTCCTAGGAACTAATCAGCATGGTGATCGTGGTAGCATGACACGGCTCGTGGAACACGAGTCAGCAATCGTCGAATCTGATCTGTGACTCCCACTATGTGTCTCTTGTACTAGCGACGAATGTCTCCTACTCGAGAATACTCCAGGGTACTGTTATCACAAAATCATGTACTGATGGCTGTTAATCAGTTAGACTCTCTGTAACTATTTCAGACCAGACTCTTGGCTAAGGATTAGCCTCCCTAACCTGAGAGGGCTCTCTCAAAATAAACTATTGATTATGATTAACACTAAGAGGGCTAACTCTTGAAATGAAAACTTTAATAAACATGATGGTTGGAAATACAACATAAGATTTCTTCCATTGGGCTCATGGAGTCAAACACCATTTCAGTAAACTA
>APFE030458856.1:140498-155994 GCA_000404065.3 Pinus taeda
GAATGATTTTTATGTGCGTGGCTATGAACCTATTGGTGGAATGATGGCTCATAATCGCTTGGAAAGGACACCAACTGAAAATAAACGGACGGACACAATGACTCATCCCCCCAGACATGACATTTCAAGAATCTGCGCTGCAAAATCCCTGAATCCGTGATTTCGTAGCGCAGATAATTATAAATTAGCAAAATGCGCTACGAAATGGCTGGTTACTGACACGCTGCGAAAAAGCTAAAACATCATTGCGCTGCAAAATCAACCAATAAAACTGCGCTGCGGAAATGCGAAAAGGACCAGTGATGTAAACAAGATAAGACATGCCTTATACAATCATGATGGAGGATGACTAACGGTATTTGAAAATGATTCACATCAATATCTTTCTAAAACATGATCCCTAAGTAACAAACATAGGACAACAACCATTTGACACCCATTTTTGACAATGAAATTTTTTGGACAACATTATATACATGTGACTGCAGTTCTAGGTGATAACAGGTACCACGAGTCAACCCCTCAAGGTTCCTCGCAATCTCCTCCTCATTGTCACTCCCCTCCTCATAAGGAGTGATAACATCAATCGGGCAAGGTATGCACTTGGAAATTGGGGACACCCTAGTAGGCTGCTCTGGTCCAACCTTTGCATTAACAGGAGAAATGTTATAAGCACATATATACCAAAAAAAAAATTAAAAAATCTCAAAAAAATATTGATTTTTTACCTTCATCATCAAAATCCTCTCCATCTGACAGCGGTATGTCTGGATCTCCATGGAAATTGGTGCCACTATATGGCTAGTCCTCCATGACAATCTTCTATCATTGTAGCCATGAAAAGAATGCAGGTATGTACAACATTTGTTGGCCCCAAGTGATCCTGGGCATCTAATGACTCTAGTGGTCCATCCACGAGTTGCGTGGCATGGGAAGGTCTACCTCAGTCAGCTCGTACTGGAACAGTGGCACCCGTTCCAAGAAAAAGGTCACAAGTATAGTTTCGAAGAAAAATTGCTTCAGATTCCCCACCACTTTGTTGATGGTCAACAGAAGAACTCTTAGTGTCAGATCTTGAATAGTGGAAATCTCAATCTTCCCACTCAATTTTAGGGCCCCAAGACAATGTTCAGCAAGCAACGAGGATATGCTTGCGCCAATCAGTCGTGGCCCATACAAGTTGATTGGTTCCCCTCTTTGGGACAATCCAGTGATGAAATATATATCTAAAGTTTCCAACTCCGGCTGCTAGTCACCAATGACAAATATTTCCCGATTTATGTCCCAAAGACTAATTATCTACCGAAGCAACTCAGGTTGGGCCCACATCCCTGGTGTGAGAAAGAATTTAAGGAGCCCACAAGCTCTCAAAGATTCCAGGAAATTTGGGTCATTTAGTGCCTGGGTTTCCACATCCTCATGTTCTTGTTCTTTCCAATCCACCATTTTCAGCAATTCTTTCCTGCAAAAGCCATTAATTTGAGTCAACAATCATGCTTGGCCCATAAAATTCAAGTTTTAATGGTGGTTTTGTGAGGAAATAGGGTTTTTTCCCTATTCACAGTGCCAGAGTGCCTGTTTTAAAAATAGTTGCACCGACAGTGCGACAAGCCTCGTTAATTACCCTCAGCCGGTGTGATTATGTGCCTGGAAGTTGTGCCGACCGAGGGTGAAAAAATTTGATAAAACCTCCCTCAAAAAACCTAAAAATTGTTAAAAACATGAATTAAAGACATGAACATGAAGCTCAAGGCCTTGGCTCTTACCTGTGACTAGCGACTCGGCAAATGACCTCTCGAATCTCTCACAATTTGCTCCGGAACAATTAGGGGAAAAGTGAGTAAAAAATTTTCACGGCAAGGTAAAATGGTAAATGGTAAATATTAGGTTTTTGTAAATATGTTAACCTATTTTTCCCCAAGAACTAGATAATTCACTTTACCTTTTTGCACAACGATGGGTGATGGATGTTTGATGATGATGTTGAGTCACATTTCAACTCTTTTCTGGACTAGTTAAACTCATATGAAAATATTGCCCTGTATTGTTCCCTTTTGACTCGTAAAAGAGAATAAAATGGGGGGTCCACTTTCAAGCTCTTTTCTGACCTTTTAAAATTTAAAATATAGTTGAGCCCTTGTCGTTTTGAACTCGTTAAATAGGTGTGAAATATTGTGCACCCAATATGAGTTTACCCCTTTTTCGGGCTGGGAGGCACTATTTACAAAAAAGGTACTCCTTGACTAAAATGGTAAAGTGGTTCTCTCAAGTCTTATTTTCTACCTTTTTAGCCTCAAGAGACAAACATATAAAAAGGGACCATGTGGAGTTTTCTTTTCGTGTCTTTTTCAAACTCTCTAAACATGAAAAATATACAGATTTGCACCTTTTTCAGACCCACTAGACTATTAAACAACACCGAATTCATCACCATGATGAACATGAGCTTCTCCTTCCTAGGGCTCATTAAACTTACTATGTCGGATTCATCCGAAGGATGAACTTACAGTGCAAGCATATGATATTCCCTTCAAGCTTGTGATTAAAACATAATTGGGGCACCTGCTAGAAATGGTGGGGGAAAATTTGGAAATCTAATCATTTGTGTCAGTAGCTCACTCTTGAACATGACACTTTCTGCTTCATGTCGAGTTGGGATATCCTCCTTTGTATCGTTGACCTTTCTAGGTTGGGTCGTTCATTTTTTGCCTTCCATTTGATCTCAACCACATCATCATGACCACCGATCCTATGGATCCAAAAGCTGCCAAACATTCAGTTGTGTCGTCGATATGTTCAAGAGTTGTCCTTCTGTAGTTACACTTACCTTTGATTCTTTGTATCATCCAAAATCATTTTTCATCCTTTTGTCTCACGTCAATGATGTGGGATACATTATGTCCCTCCTTCAACAGGGTCACTTCCTATCGACTTCAACTCACTATCCGAGAAGTTGGCTAAGGGACTCCCTTCCATTACCTTAGAGCTTGCATGCCCTAATGGCAAGTTCTTTGCACTCGACAACAAGTTCACGTCATTGGCTTTCAATCAAGTGATTTCACGGTTGTTCGACTTCAGTTCCTCTATTCACATTCTATGGATCGTGCTGATAGTACCTTAAGGACCATTGTTATTATTGGTGGTTTCTCTCATGCTTGTTAACAGTTTACATCATTGACTGGTAATCAAGAGACTTTATAGCATGTTCGACATCAACAAATCTCTTCACATGTTAGGATTTGTACTTTTATTAGGTTGTGTTGGAGTGCAAGACCCTGGGCCCAAATCACAAAAGTCCAAGTTGTGAATGATGTGCAATGAATATGTTTATATACATGTCTCTTTTAGATGTATGGCTGCGACCATACCATGAATTATCATATGTGATCCTTCTCATTATCGGATGGCTACAACCATACCTTCGTTTCATTATGATCCTATTTGACAAATGCCTACGCCCATACCTAGATCCATTTAGATGGTCATTCTCTAAATGGTTGCATCCATACCACAATTCATGTATCATTTAACAAAGTTCTCAATTATGTTTATGTATTCGTACTTGCTTGCAGGTTTTCCGATGGCAGACTACAGTTCTCCGCACCGATTCGGCCTTCACACTTTAGGGGGCATCTGTTACATAGTGTTTTGTCATTGTCCCTTTACTCCCCATTCCTTGATCCTGGAGGACCTCTATAGTGAACCCTACATGCTTTCCCTTCATGAAGAAACTCCCATTATGTGCCTTTTCATGAGCAGAACAATTCCCTATTGCACCATTTCCCCAAAATATTCTATTTTTCCAAGTTTACAAGACCGACGCTAATGACCTTTTTCCTCCTCGCACTGATATGCAGGGATTAACATTGTCCCTAGTGCCAACTGGAGCAACTGAGCTTTGTTCTAGTCACGCCAGTCCTCTTATGGAAAGTTTTTAAATATAGAGCTGAAGCTTCCAGCTCTAGAAGCTTCGTAATGGAAGTCTCGTAAATGGTTTGGCTAGATGGGGTCGAGGATGTTAGTTTGGGCTCCTTTCCCCTATAATTATGGAACTACCTCAAGAGATAAGACCTTCTCCCATGATAAGAGGATCCATCTCCCATCCATTCATCCTATATAAACCACCATTTTTCCCAAGCACAAGCTAGTGTTAATGTTGGTGTGCTAGTGCTAATTAAGCTTGGAGTAAACAACAAGATATTCATAGTTGTAGCTCTCTAGTTGTGTGAGGGAGAAGTGTGAATTTGGTTTAGTGTGAAGCCTAGTGGGAAGAGCCTTAAAACTATTATTGTTGAGGCCATCATGGAATGCTATCATAAGTGTGTGGGAACCTGGTCTTGTCAAAGGACAATGGAGACGTCAAGACAATGGTTTTAATCTCTTATTGATTCAATATATATGAAACTATTGATTGATTTCCTACATGATGTGTCATCTTACATATTCATGGCTTAATGTTTCTTGACTTGTTAAGTAGGTTGAATTGCAATTTGTCTATTATCACAGTTGTTGTTTGTTGTTGTTTACTTGTTTTAGGTGTTTGAAGAAGGAAGTGAGAGATAGCTGGAGTGAGCAAGCAAAGACATCATCAAATGGGATAATCGTACTAAGAGGTAGACCCTCTTAATTGGCTCTAACCTAAGGAAATCTTCCATAGAATGTATCAGTTGTGGCTAGACCCATTATCGGGCTAGAGGAATTTGTTTGTGTCTGCACTTACAATTTTACTTCACCACACATGTCTTCTTCTTCTTCGTACTCCTCCTCTTCTTCACAATCTGATAGTTCTCCCTCTCAATCGTTTGGTTCGTCACGAGGGTGTCCTCTTCTCCCTGTTAGAAGGCTACAGGTTCCTCTCTGTTCTCAACACCTTCTGTAAGACCTTCAAGACTAGCAAGAACTTCTTCTTCCAATGATCAGACAACAACTCCTATGGGAGTGGTATTTAGCTTATTTAATGTGTATGGAAGATATTGTATTCTTGGGATCAGTCTAACTTCTTTGGAAATCTAATGGTTGATAGGACGGACAGAGAGGAGGTGTTGATATGAAATTTCGTGCTCGCGTCTGGGGGGTGAGGATTGGTCAACTTCACAGTTGTACGTAGGCGTGAGGCAATGTGAATTACTACCTTGACCAGATGATTGATGAGTGGGGTTGACAGGAAATTCAACCATAAACTACTAGCGGCCTTCCTTCTAGCACCAGAAATGTTGACAATGTCGGGCTTGCCAAAATTGAGGGGATCTCCCTAGTACGAAGTCCCAGCTAGACCTCACACCTTTTGGTGTAGGATTCCGATCCAGTATGATGGCTCGGTTGCCGTTATCTTAAAGAGATTCCTTACCTCTTGCTTATCAGCACATGAGAGTGGTTCACTTAGTCTTCAAAAAGAGAGGTTTGTGTGTCTGGTGAGGGATTAGTGTAGCTTATGTCTAAGTTCTTTCATTGTAGAGGCAGAGGGTGAGAGTGAGTCTCAAGTTGAGAGGGAATAGTCACAACTCAGGAAGAGGCACACAACAAAACAAGATACACACAAATTTCGATGAAGTATTCCACACAGATGCAACAGTCAGAAACAAAAAGTGAACAAATAGCACGTACAACACTCAGTGGAGTAGTCCACACGAGTGCGATAGACGTTATAAAATTTTTACAAGAAATAGTCTGTCTAGTGTCTGGCAGAGTAGTCCACATGGGCGAGACAACGATAACAATTGATACAACACATTCCCAACAATGTATGCACTAAAAGAACTAAAATAGTTCAACTATCTTAGTTCAAGTTAAAGCAACTTGCATTACAAGTGACCGAAGAATAGTCTTACAAATGAATACAATACATGTGTGAAAACGTGTTAGCCTGTGGTAGGCTTCTGAATTAAGCGAAAGTTGCAAGACACATCTGTACACCATACATCACTAACTCCAGTAGTGGGGCATTGGAGCCACTTCTCACTCCTCAAAGAAAAATACTACATGCTCTCAAGGTTATGTGGGAGGAGCCAAGTTGAAAAGTCTTTTTCATATATAAATGAGGGTTATATATAGCCAAGGGTGAACTTGACCCTTGTGACTCTTCAACTTCCCTCATGATTGTTTGACTTACATGACTCTTCAACTTCATATGTGGGTCTCTTGGACTTCCACATTACATTACATTGATTACAACATGTATGGCCCATAGTAGTGATGTGGCCGAGACAACTCATGACATGACTCAACATGACACTGCTAGTATGTACATGTTGATGGTGGTGTCCATGTCAAGCTGTTGTGTTGTTGATTGATGTGTGTGCTCTTGGTGTAACATAGCTTCACCTCTGCATGACAAGGTGTGCATAGATTTCGATGGTCTTAGTGTTTGCTTGATGTTGCATGTGCATATGTCCCCTTCACTAGTACTTGTATGATTCATGCATTCATCCATTCACGAAAAAATCTCCTAGCATGCGCTCCTTGTTCATCTCATTCATCATCGCTCCATGTATCATTCATGTAACTATTTCTACAATCACTCATGACGAGTCGATATCAAATCTAGAAATCTCCTAGTCTACCATGATGCATCATCTTTCGTTTCCTGTTGCAGGTGACCGGGAGAGAGGATAAGGCTCTGAGACTACATAGAGAACATTTTAGGCCAGGATACAAGGCTCTCGGGAACTGTCGACAAAAGCTACATAGAGGTCACTAAGAGGCTATGGTGAGTAGTCCGAGATAACAGTTACATCTGCAGGATATGGCTCAGCTAGGAGGCAAAATTGCGCAGTTTTTCCAGGGAAGGCAGCACAAGTAGTAGGAGGCACTGGCAGTGAAAACTATGTAGTTTTCTAGAGGAGGTCGGGATCAGGCTACGGGATCCTGTTGGTCAGAACTGCACAGTTCTGGGAGGTAGTCATGCAGGACATGACTGCATAGTTTCCCGGTTGAGTGGGCTTCTAGGCAACATGTGGGTTGTTAATGAAAACTATGCAATTTTCAAGAGGAGTGTAGAGAAGGCCAACAGAGGGACTTCCTGGAAAAATTGTGCAATTTCATGGGACAATGCAGTGAGAGGCATAGGGTGTCTGTCTCTCATGTCTATGTAGTTTCTTTAGGCAGTGCAGGTAAGTCGAGTAGACAACTCCTCTGTAATTTTGGAGATGAGTGCAACCCTGGGTAACTGCTCAAGCAAAAATTTTTGATTGACCAATGGGAAGCTTGATGGATAGGCTTGTTGGAAGCACAAAATGATATGGCTTCTTGGGTCACTTCTGTATTGTTCTAGGTGACATTCAACTCAGCTGAATCTAGAATTACGTAGTACAGACTGCCTATAGGGCAACCTCAAGTTCTGCGCAGCTCTGGGAAATAATGCTTGGTCACTGAGGGTTGAGACTACGCAGTTCAACTTAGTGGAGATCCGTCTAATGGAGGGTGCTTCGATTGATAGATCTTTGGAAAAATGGTTAACTGTGTAAGCAAGTGAACTCATGTATACATGCCCTTGTGAACACACATTCAACATGACTCAACGACATGACACCTCAAACCACAAGACAACATATGCTTAGTTTGACTGACAAAAGGGTGAGAGCGACAAGTGGGACACTTGAGAGAGATCATTGAACGACCATGACGACACTTACGCGACATTGTTTACAAATTCATGTGTGAGTGAAAAAAAAATTTACATAGCGAAGACAACTCATACACACAAAGATAAACCTTCAACATAGCCAGAACAAGACCGCAAGAATGGCATTGCATCCAACATGCTAGAGAGGACCGATGATTGGTCAAGAAAAGAGGGTGTAAATACTCGACGAGAGCTCATGATATGAGCCAAACTATTTGCAATCATCAAGGAAAAACCAACGAAGACTCTGAAATTGGATGCAGGCCAAAATTTTGGAGGGTGTTGCAGCCGCTACAACAAGACCATAATAGAACCGCTCCCTTAAAAAATATCTTCGGTGTTACTAAATTTTATCTAATAGCCAACATGTTTCAAATTGTTTGTTGAAGTTTGGGACAATATCCAACATACAAATTCTACAATGACATACCATGTTCGATTCCTTCCACCTCTTCTAACTTAGAGTAGCCACTAATGGAAATTCATTGAAGTTGTGACAACGTCCCCAATCCTTGTATGCTCTTCATCCTCACAAAGCCACTTGTGTTCAAATACCTCAAAGATAAAAATGATTCCATATGTGTGAGTTCCTTCAACTTCGTGTAGCAAAAAATGACTAGCATTTGAATTTTTGGAAGATGTCATATCATATATATTTTTGTCAAAATATCACAAACCTTAAATGATAAATCTACGAGTGTATCTTGAAATGTTCGAATCTCCTCCAGATTATTATAAGACAAGACAATATCATGAAGTTTGAAGAAAACATAATCAACAAATGATGCCTCTAACATCCCTATTCATGCAACCTCTAACAGTTGGAGTCATGGAAGCATGCATTTTTTAATGGAAGAGTCCAAATTACTCAATGTTTCTCTTTCTCCTTTCACCTCCTTGAATGACATTTCATGTATCAATGGAAAATCAACTACCCTCAACTCAGTCAATTGAGCCAACAATCCAAGAGAAGGTGGCAAACATTTCAATTCCTTATTTTATGAAGCAGCAATTCCTTTGAGTTCTTTAAGTCACCTAGCAGAGCCAAAAAACATCTCAATTCCTTACATACATAGAGTTGTAAATTCTTCATGTTTTTTAGGTTACTTATGGTAGTGTGTCTGTTAAAGGGCCTACTTACAAAACTTCCAAATAATTTTACTCTCCAATTTCACTTGATAGTTCTTTTAAATTTCTACCTCTCATATATAACATGTTAAGTGACCTTTGATGTACCACCTTCAGAGAGAACACTTCAATTTTCCTACAGTTAGAGAGATTCATGTATTAAATCATGATTACATTTCCTAGTGTTTCACTCGACATGGTTAAATTAGTGCAAGATTGCAAATCGAAATGCTGAATTTTAATTAACTTTTAAAAAGAATCTAGTAACCTTTCCAAAGTGGGGCACCAGGATACCTTAATTTTTAGGAGGTTAGCTAAATTACAAAATATTTTACTAGCCTCTTCAAAGTTTGGAAATTATATAGATGAATAGGTTGGATTTCGATAAAATTATCGAAGGAATCGGGTAAGCTCTCGAAATCTTGGCACATAAATAGTTGAATATGTTGGAGGTTATTTAACTTACCAAAGTAATACAACAACCACTTCAAAGCTTGGTACTCAAACAACACAAACTGGTGGAGATTGTTTAAATTACCAAAAAAATCTAGCAACATATCCAATTTACTACACTTTGTCAAGAAGATGCATTGGACATTGGTTAAATCGCCAAAGCACTCAAAAAGTGACTTCATTTATGAACATCTTCTTAAGTCCAATGCTCTTAACAATTGCATAAGACAAAATTTTTATGGAGATTTTGTCAAATTTACCTTCTCTTTCTCAAATGAATATTCAATAGTAGGAAAAATATATAATTTTGAATTCTGAAGAGGGGATCCTAAGTCTCCAACTCCCACAACTTTGAAGGTTCCTACAAAATGTTTGTGTGTTTCAACTGTAATAAAATTACAAATGGATTATAATTCTCATCAAAAGACAATCCAAGGAACAAACTGGAGGCATGTGCTACAATATCAATATGTCAATAGTTGTTACACAAGAACTTTAATTTAACAAGTCCTAATTTACCTGTTATTCCCTTTGCCATAATATTAGATAGATGAATCAGTTGGAGTTCGATAAAGTTATCGAAGGAATTGGGTAAGCTCTCGAAATCTTGGCACATAAATAGTTGAATATTTTGGAGGTTGTTTAACTTACTGAAGGAATACAACAACCACTTCAAAGCCTGGTACTCAAACAACTCAAACCAATGGATTCTGTTTAAATTACCAAAACAATCTAGTAACATATCCAATTTAATGCACTTTTTCAAGACGATGCATTGGACATTGGTTAAGTCGCCAAAGTAATCAGAAAGTGACTTCATTTATGAGCATCTTCTTAAGTCCAACGCTCTTAACAATTGCATAAGACAAAATTCTTATGGATATTTTGTCAAATTTACCTTCTCTTTCTCAAATGAATATTCAATAGTAGGACACATATATAATTTTGAATTCCGAAGAGGGGATCCTGAGTCTCCAACTCCCACAACTTTGAAGGTTCTACAAAACGTTTACATGTTTCAACTATAATAAAATTACAAATGGATTATAATTCTCATCAAAAGGCAATCCAAAGAACAAACTGGAGGCACGTGTTACAATATCACTATGTCAATATTTGTTACACAAGATATTTAATTTAACATGTCCTAATTTACCTGTTATTCCCTTTGCCATAATATTTTTAATTTGCTCCCTTACACATGTAGAGCCCTTAAATTCTTCTTTGAAATTGAGGAACTCAAGGAAGAGTATGGAATTCAATCTCCATTGGATCATGATTTTGATAAACAGATTCATCTACATGCAGTTCCCAATTGCAAGGTTGATAAAGGCTAGAGAAAGAGCATTCATTCACTTAGAGAAACTCGTAGAGAGAATTCTATTGTATTGAACTCATACAAAGTCAATTTGTTGAAAGGATAAGATTTATGATGTTTGTGTTATGTGTGGCAATGACTCACATAAGCTTTATGGGTTTGGAAGAAATAATAATTAATGCACTGTTATTGGCTTGATTTATTTCTCCATGCTTACATTGGACCTTGTGAACATCCTTTTAATCAAATCTATCCATGTATACATTGGATAAATATTTTACACATAAATGTTCAAGAAAAACACCAGAAAGATTCCATAAATTTGTGCATCATTCAAACCACAAATAGAGATAATTGTTATCAACTTGACGTATGATATCAATGACAAAAAGGGAATTGATTTAGGTCAACCAAAAGGCTCGACTCTTTCCCATATGCCCATTTCCACAAATCCCATAACAATTCTACTAGTGAGAAACACTTTAGCAAGTTGAAGAGTTGAAATTATCATGTAGTTCATGTGGGCATTCAATCCTCTACATTCATTAACGACAAATGAAACTTGCCATTTTGAATGTGGGAGGTAGGAAGACCACAACTGGTGATCCTTCTCATATCACCTCCAAATACTGAATATGAATTTTTGCATATTGAAATGAGGGACACTAACTAATTGATCAAAGGATTAGGTTATTTCCTTGAGTCTCAATTTTAATTAAGTCATCAAGATGCCTTTGGCTAATGATCTGCCTCAATATTCAATTCTCTTTTGTTGTGAAAAAGTATGACCTAGTCAAATTTAGGAAGAAATCACTTAATTTGACAAATGACAGAATTCAATTTTGTGCCCCCAAAGGTTAGTTTTATTGGTCATTGCTTTGATTACCAACATAGAATCCCCTACAATTGTCATTGATTTGATACCTCCTTCTTTTACAATGGAGAGGCCTTGCCACAATGAATAAACCTCTGACGAGATTATTGCGGAGGCGCTCAAAACCCACTATAGAGTAGATATGTAGGTGTAATGTAAGTATGTAAACAATTTTAAATGTTGGCTTAATTAAAAATTTAAAAAAAAATGTTACAAGTGATATTGGGGATGAATGTAAACATTTAAATGTTGGCTCAATTAATAATAACATTTTAAAGAAATAAAAATAATAAAATTCAATTTGTTATATTTTGAATTAGTTATTAACTTGTGAATACACTTTGTTAAAATACCATGACCCAAGACCATGACTTATCAATACCACATCCCCAAAAACCATAACTCATTTCACAACCAAAATATTTTATAACAATATGACAAGATTCTTAACCATGCATATTCACCCCCACATTACCGTGAATATTATTAACTTTTAAAAACTAGGCTTTGTTACAATACAATAGGCCAATACCACGACTTATCAATATCACATGCCCAAAAAACATAATGTTAGGTTCCTATACCAATAGGTTTCATCTTTCATGATTGACAGTGGAAGGGCTAAATATGTTCATCATTGCAGGCTGAAAGGTTCCATATTTTGTGTACATGCTATGAAAATTAAAAAGTGAAAAGAGGGTATGCCTTAAAAGAATAATCAAAAGGAAAGAAAATCAAATGGTCAAGAAAAAAGTGAAAATGAACCCCAAACTAAAGACCAGGAAAGTGGCCAGTCAAAATGCCACTACTATCTTTTGGGCAGTATCATACTCTACAAATACTGCTGCTAATCATACTTGATGGATGGTCCAATAGTCTAAACTGTACCATGCCAGGTTTAAATTGCTTGTTGCAGAATAGAGAATGTTTCCTGTCCAAACAGCTCAAGCTTAGCAGATGACTAGATAGGTAGAGAAATGAAGGAGCCCAACTGCTTAATCTGGGTCCTTGGAATAAATAAGGGTACATTTAGATAGGAGGGCAGTAAAAAGAAAAAGAGAACAATCAGAGTCTGCTAATTCAAGTGCACCCACTTCAAGTGAAGAAAAAAAATGTTAGGATTTCTAGGATGGGTAGGTACTGCAAGGTTGCAAAAATGGAGGGCCATCACCAATTGGCTTATCAAGTACAAAGGCTCATTCCACTCAGGGTATTGGCATCAAAAGCAGAGGGTGGAGGACAAAACATTAGAAGCATGTCTAATTTCCCCCTATTTTCCCCCAAACATCATTTACTAACATCCCCAAAGACCTTGAGATCTGCTCAAGTGTCCAGTTCCACTTCACTTCATGACAAGCTTCTGGGTCAAACCATGAAGTTTAATCAAGAAAAGAAGCCACATTTTTTGTGTAAAAATCTTTACTCTCATTTCATTTATCTTCAATTCCTAAGTTTTACCTCTTAGAACTTAGTCTTTACCCCTTCACTCACCTCACAAAGTCATATTAACCACTAATGTATTATTTAGCCCCCTAACTACCCCCCTTCCCTAATTCTATTAGGATCTATGAAAAAATTCCCAAAAAATATGTATAAATACCCTCCCCCTAGCACTATAGCTATATAACCCTTCCTTGGGAAATATTAACCCATTAGGGGTTAGTATTAGCCCCCTTTGACCCCAAACTATGGTTTTTGTCAAAAAACTATGGTCAAAAATCAAAAAATCAAAATCCCCGCCCTTGCTAAACCTCCCTACCCCTTTTCCGTGCTGAAATTGATGTTTGCAATGTTTTTTTAATTAAAAACATTAATTATTAAACCTAAAAAACCGAAATCCTAAAGTTCATGACCCACCCCTGCGCCCGATTTATTTAAAACTATTTAATTATTGGGCGGGTCCCCCTCTATTAATACGTCGTCACATCAGAGTTGCCGCCCATCGTCCGATCACCGACCCCGCTCATCCAACGGTGGGTGGTCATTTTCATATGCAAAGCGCCCAAACTTTTGCGTCCGGGGGATTGGTGGTATTACCGCCATACCCCCGCCACGCGTCGGCCTCCCGCGTTGTTCGGAGCCCCCCCCTCAAACCGCTTACCACCTCAGGGGCCTCCAGGGAAACACTTACCGCCCGTCCCCCGCACTGACGTCACGCCCCCGTCAGTGTGACATCACCCCGCCTTTTCCACCACCGTGCCTCCACGTAGCCTGTCCTCCTGTCTGCCCTGCCATCGTGTCACCGCCACCTAGCCACCCACGTCAGCTGCCACGTCACCCTTTCGTACCCGGACCCATGATGACGTCAGCATGACGTCATCACCAAAAAGGCGCCAAAGGGCCAAAAATGCATAAAAAGACGCGAAATGACCGTTATTCGTCATTCTCATTCGTCGTTTTTGGAGCGCCTCTGCATGTAAAAACGTCGTTCAACAGTCGAAATCCAAAATTCACCCGCCAAAGTTGTTGCCACCCTCATCGTCAACCCAAGTACCTACAACTAGTCCAGTTCAACGCCTCCTACACCATAAAAACCAAGTATTTGCCACAGGCGACCTTCTTTACCCACATTTCTCCTATTGTTCTCCTAAATTCCTGTAAAAGAACTCTGCTAAAAGTTCCTCACTGATAAATTGTCCACTAAGAACACTTAAAAACCTGGTAAAACCCCTACATGACAAAACTCTGCAAGAAACCCGTGCCTTTCTGCAAATTCACCATAAAACCAATCGAAGAGGCCGAGCTACTGGCTAGAAGCAAATACAACTGTTCCCTCATCCCTGTTATAACAAATTCCCTTGAACAACCAGCTAATTAGCTCAAACAAACTCTGGTTCTTCAAATAGAGTGCCCCTCAGTTCATCAAAACCTGTAAGAGTTACCTTACACTTTCAAGCTGCTCACTGCCAAACAGAATTTAGCAGGCATTCCTCAGCCTTTGCACCAATCCTAAAACTCAAGTAAAACATCCAAGTTCAAATCAGACATGGCCTTCTCCATCTGCACTGGATGTAGCTCCTATGAATCCACCAAATAAAGAACTGGAAGCTATGCCATTAGTGGACAGTGATTTCCTCATTGCAGATTTTGTGGCAGAGAGGAACCACTTACAGACCTTCTGCCAGCTAAGGAACAGTCACTTGGACAACAGTGACATATATGGCATCTGGGAATCCAATCTGCCCACTTACTTCCTGCCATCTGTAAATGTTTTCCCTGAATTCATTCACCTCTATGCAGAAAACTATGACCAGAAGCTTAGAGCTGTAAAGTCTCCATCTGGGAGCATCCTCTTCTACATAACACCAGACTCCATCAATCAAATGCTGAACTACAAGAAAACCCAGCTGCTATACCCATTTTCCATTAAGTACTTGCTAGATGAGGGCTCCAAGCTCTCTAGCACAGACATTGCTGCAGTGGCCAAAAATTTCATGAAGGCAGACTGCCAACCCTCTGGGCCACCTCCTTTTTCATATACCAATTTCAATGAGGTAGGCAAGCTGTTGGTGGACATGTTAACCTCTGTGCTAGGATTCACCACAAATGAGCATGTTGATGAAACTGTGCTGGTCATGCTATCTGCATACAGCTTTGAGAAGCCCCCTGTTGTAAAATATAGTTATGCCAAGTATATTGCCAACAAGATACATGACCAACTGTCAAGGCCGAATAGGGAGGCAATATTTAAGTATTCATCATACATCTATCACCTGTTCATGTATTACCAAACAGATTGCTTCCAGTGCCCAATCAAGAAGCTAGACTCATAGAGAGAAAGGAGGTATGTCATCTTTTGGTCTTCAGTCTTCCACCAAGTCCAGAATTCTCCCTATTCATACTGTGAATTTATTGACCAATTTGTTTATCCAGTTACATGCCTCTTAAAGAGGACTCCTCCTATCAGATTGTCCAAAGATATGCAGAAAATCTTACAGCTGTCCAAGAATTACAAAATAGGTGATTGGTATTTATACCAAAATCACACAGCTATCAGAATCTATGGTTGTGAACTCTGTCCCTACAGGCTCCCAAAGTATGTGCCTATGAGGTTGTTTTCCCTGGAATACTATAGACAACTCATAAACTCTGATCTTACACA